>MU764339.1:68762-89643 GCA_026770625.1 Nicotiana glauca | reverse complement strand
ACTTTGGTGTGTTTTTCCATTGCAATTACATGGCCTTTTATAGGCATAAAAAGTAAAGATGATTGACATAAAATAGGAAATTTAATCTTTCAACTATTCACAATATGAGCATCCAATATAGTATCCAATGTAGCATACAATGTAGTATCCAATGTACAAATTATTCATAATAAATATTATAAGGGGAACTTTTATTAGTTTCCTTTTTTAAAAGAGGGTGTGGTGGGGGAAGTAGGGCCCTCCCAAATGTCATCATAGTCAATATAAGTCATAGACATGGATCATTTTTGTTCATAAAATTTATATTTGAGGGAAGATATTTTATTTTCTAATTCATCAATTTGCCCATTGAATCATTGATGTCTAAGTATAAATGTGTTATTCTTGGTTTTTGGACACTACCTTTTTTGCAAAAAAAGGCCATCTTTTGGCCTCTATAAAAGGCAGCCTGGTGCACTAAGTTCTCGTTATGCGTGAGATTCGGGAAAGGACCGAATCATAAGGTTCTATCGTACACAGCTTTATTTGTAATTTTGCAAGAGCTTATTTTTACGGCTCGAACTCGTGATCTCCTGGTCATATGGAAGCAACTTTAATCTTTTGGCCTCCGTAAAGGGTAAAAGAATTGAATGATTAGCTTATCTCACTTTAATTTCAACATCTCTTTGGGTTTTTCTGCATTGGAATGATTGCAGCAATTTATCAGAGATTTAGCACAATGACACCTTAACACGTTTTATGTGATTATGGTGGGGATTGTCGGTGATTAAAGCATATGATTAGGCATAATAATAATTAAATCTATACAATCTTTGAATAATTTTATTATTTAACTTAAATTCGTTAACACAACGGATAGTAAAAGTTTGTTGAATTATGTGATCATCTCATCATCAAAAATTTCATAGACTCTCAAGATTCATAAAGAGATCAAAATAATAATGTCTTTCTCAAAGCCGAAATGATCAAGAGATGTTATACCTCAGCATTAACTTAAAATGCGACCAAACGCTTCTTGATAATTAAATATTTTTAAGAAGAAAATTTACACAATGTTCGAATTTCATGGAGATCAAACACATCTCATAGAAGTCTGTATCATCCTAACATTCAAGAAATACGATGATCCAGACCTCGAAACACGAAGAACAATTCGGAGAAAGAATCAAGGAAGCAAACATAATTGTGCTCTTGGAGATTCATAAATAAAAATACTTTTCCTAAATAAATGTGATAATCTCATCTAAAAGTTTAAGCTGTTAAAAATGACAAACTTTTATTTACTCAATTATCACTGACTTCTTATGAGTGAGTTTCATTCTTAATTTTTATATAGGTTGAGCATGTCATTTGCGTAAAAAAGAAGCCGAAAACCCCAAAATAACTTATGTTTGGAATTATTTTGCAAATCATTGTTAGTTTTCTGAAATAAATTATCACTTAAAATGTATTATTTGCAAGAATTTCATGTTCTGAATGTCATTTTCATGAAAAGGAATAATAATTTCCTCGTAACCATAAAAGTTGACAGATAAAGAAAATTGAAAAAATAAAAACATTTGTGGGCTCCAAAAAAGGGGAGTTTTAGTTTGGTACTTATCAATTGGTGATTTTCTTTTAATTGACGGCTCGAAAATTCGTCTCCTCCCCACCCCTCTCCCCACCCACCCACCCCCCAATATATGGCCCCTCCTCGATTTCAAATGGAAAATATCTTCCACTTGCCAAAGACGACAGTGTGCATGGAGTAGAGACTAGAGAAACTATTTTTGGACCTTCCACCTGCCAAAGGAAAAATCAAAATCATGGCTAGGGACAAACTTGTAAAATGTAACTTAAAAAGAAATGAGTAGATTTTAATAAAAAATAATTATTTTCATCGTAAGTGTGATTTTTTCGGCTAAAAAAATATGAAAAAAATGAGTACATCTTTTATAATGAATATATAGACAATGAAGTGAAAATAAACTGATTATTTGCTGTTAAGTTTATCAAAGAGGAGGGTAACAACCTGAGGAAGATTTAATGATAAACACTAATAATCTTAAGGAACTAATTAAGTTCTTCGTATTGATGGTATAAAATATTTATAAATTATTTATAAGTAATTTCAATGATAAATATTAATAATCTAATAAATTAATAATTATTATGCTATTACATATTAATTTGAACGGTAACAATCTTTATACTATTAATATTGCATATAAAACCTGTCTGAGGATGAAAGGCTAAGTTTCATTGTCATGCCAAATCCTATCTTATATGATTGTGATATTGTCCAAACTTTATGTGACCTCTAACTAATAATCCCTCTTCCTTTTATGTGTATAACATAACGCCAAACAAGCATTAAATGTAGTATAAGACTATTTTTAATCGTAATAATAATGTATTAATAATTATTTGGTCAATAATTACAAATTATAATTAGAAACAACAATAACAACAACAAAAAAACCCAGTATAATTCTATCAGTAAGGTCTGGAAAGAGTAGTGTGTAGTACGCAGACCTTACTCCTACCTTGAAATTATGATTAGAAAACTAACTTAAAATGATTAAACTGGGAAAGCAAAATAAATTACTTATAGGCATGTTTAATATCAAAATAACCACTTATTTCTTTAAACCATATTTTTATTTTATTTAAATCAGTTTTAAATTTCTTGATTATCAAGTGTATGTTTCCTGACAAATGATGCTTTAAAATATTTTCAGATATTTAACTTCTTCTTTTTTTTCAAAACCAACTCTTTTAGAACAAAATTCTAATACTCATTTTTTCAAAAACAAACGACCAAATCAAACTAAATTTAAGACAAAGCGTGTATAAATTTCTAATGACACCTAACTTTGTAGGTTGTGGGTTGGTCTCTAAAGAAAAAAAATAGGGTATTATCACTTTTAGCCACCAGAAATTACTTATATTTGATAGCCGAAAAAGTGTATAAACTTATGTAATTTTTGTATAAAATATACAAAATGTATATATATACAAAAAATATACAGATTTTATATATATATATTTGGTTATTATTTTTACAGCGGCTGTAATGACCCGATCGGTCATTTTGAGTTCTAGCATGTCGTTCAGCGGTTTGAGGCCATTAGGAGCTTCACTTCAGGTATTATGACTTGTACGTGTGGTCGGAATTGAAATTCGGGGAGTTCATAGTTGATTTGGAAAGAGAATTCTCATTTCGGAAGCTTTAAGTTGGAAGAATATGACTAAGGTTTGATTTTGCGTAAACGACATCAGAATTAGGATTTGAAAGTTCCAACAGGTTCGTATGATTATTTTGGACTTGGGCGTATGTCCGGATCGGGTTTTGGATGACCCGGGGGCATTTTGGCGCATATTGTAAAAGTTAGTATTTTGGGAAGAGTTTAAAAAAAATGGGTTGCAGTGCATTTCAATGTTATCAATGTCCGTTTGGGATCCTAAGCCTGGGAATAGCTCCTTACGGCAATTCTGGTATTGAGAGCGCGTCCGGAAGTGGATTCGGAGGTTCGTAGGTCATTTTGGAGTCATTTGGCTAAAGTTAGAAATTTGGAGGTTTTTAAGAGTTTGACCGAGAGTGAAATTTTTTATATCGGGGTCGGATTCCGATTACGAAAGTTGGAATAGGTTCGTAATGTTGAATGTGACTTGTGTGCAAAATTTGAGGTCAACCGGACGTGATTTGATAGGTTTTCAGCATCAAATGTTGAAGTTTGAAGTTCTAAAGTTCATTAAGCTCGAATTGAGGTGTGATTCATGATTTCGATGTTGTTTGATGTGATTTGAGGCCTCGAGCAAGTTTGCATTATGTTATGGGACTGTTTGGTGTGATTGGACGGGGTCCCGAAGGCCTCGGGTATGTTTCGGGCCAATTCTTGGTTGAACTGTTGCTGCTGTTTACTAGTGCTGATATTGCTCTTCGTGAACACGAAGGGCCTCACGCGTTCGCGAAGAAGGAGTTGGACTGATGGCTCTTTTTTTCTACGCGTTCGCGGCAAGAGGGTCGCGTTCGTGAAAGGTTGGGCAGTGGTGTTCGCGTTCGCTATCCCTGTCTCGCATTCACCTAAAGTAAATGAGGGTCGAGGCGGATTATGCTATGGGTGCCAATGGATATTTTAAAACCGACTAAACTGACCAAACTGTACCACACCGAACCGATTTTTAAGTTTCTTTTAAAGAAACCGTATGTTTTTATATAAATCTATAAGCGTACCGATAATTAGGGTAGGTTTTTTATTTTACAAAAATAAATCAAATGTTACGACCCGGCCAGTCGTCTCATGAGTTACCGCTTTGTTTCCCCTATTTTCTGCTTCTTTATGCTTCGTTATCCGTGTTTTGTGGTATCGTGTTGGTCTGATTGAGTCCGGAATGATTTTTTGATAAGGTTTAAGACACTTAGTCTCTTTTAAGAAGGTTTAAGTTGAAAAAGTCAACCAGATGTTGACTTATGTGTTAGAGGACTCGGATGTGAGTTCTGATAGTTCGGTTAGCTTCGGGAGGTGATTTATGACTTAGGAGTGTGATCGGAAGTGGTTTTGGAGGTCCGATGTAGAATTAAGCTGGAATTGGCGAAGTTAGTATTTTGGCGATTTCCGGTTGGTAGGTGAGATTTTGATCCGAAGGTCGGAATGGAATTTTTCAAGAGTTGTATTAGCTTCGTTATGTCATTTGGGATGTGTGTGCAAAATTTCAGGTCATTCGGATGTGGTTTGGTTGGTTTTTTTATCAAATGCGTGTTTCAGAAGTTTTTGAAAAACTTAGGCTTGAATTCAATGTGAATTGGTGGATTTGGTGTTGTTGAGGTGTTCTGATGATTGGAAAAAGTTTGAACGAGGTTACAGGATGTGTTGGTGCTTTTGGTTGAGGTCCCGAGAGCCTCGGGTGAGTTTCGGCCGGTCAATCGGACCATTTTAGAGTTTGTGGAGTTGCAGAAAATCCACTCAGCTGTTGCAGAGATTTTGGCTTTTGCGATCGTGTAGGTTGAGTCGCGACCGCGTAGAAGGATTTTGGGTTGGCCATATTTTAGCCTTTGCGTTCGCGTTTGAGGTCTCGCGTCTGCGGAAGGCTTTGATCTTGTGCTCCGCGTTCGCATGTAGAGTTCCACGTTCGCTTATAAGGGTTTAGGGGTCCAGTGGATTTGCTCTTCGCGTTCGCATCAGGTGAGTCGCGTTCGCGCAGGTCTGGGAAATAAAGCATCGCATTCGCAGTGTAGGTATCGTGTTCGCATAGTGTATTTTTGTAGTCTTGGAATTTTTCTCTTCGCGATCGCGAGGCTCGGGCCGCGATCGCGATGAAGAGATATCAGAACTGAGGAAAAAGTTTATAAAATATTTTATCTGCGATTTTGAGTCATTTTCCTCCATAGTTGAGCATTTTGAGAGCTTTTCGAAGGTGATTAAAGAGGGATTCGAGGAGAATTGATTGGAGGTAAGCTTTTTGAACCTAAAACGTGATTCTATTGTGAAATTAACCTAGAAATTCATGGAACTTAAGCTAAAGATGGAAGAAACTAGGGCTTGGGATTTTGAAATTTGATTTGGGGATTTGAAGGAACAATTGGGGTCGGATTTGAGAACTTTTGGTAAGTTTGAACTCCTGAGGAGATAAGGAACCCTTTGATGTTAAAATTTCTGAGTTTCGAGAAGAGGGTCCGGGGCTCGAGTTTTGCTAATTTTGAGATTTTTGATATTTTTTTATTATTTTCGCTTGCACTTTGTTCCCTTAGCATATTGTGACATATTCGTTCTGATTTTGGATAGATTCGACACGCGTGGAGGCCGATTCGAGGGGGAAAGGCGTCGCGAGCTAGAGATTTCGCCGGTTCGAGGTGAGTAATGATTGTAAATAATATTCTGAGGGTTTAAAACCCCAGATTACACATCGTAGTGCTATATTGAGGTGACGTGCACGCCGGATAGCGATCGTGGGGTAGAGCACCGTTGGAGATTGTAACTTGGTCCGTCCCGATTGATGAATTATCGCGTATTTGGCTGAAACATACTTGTTATCATCATGATTTGGGCTGATCGCCATATTTGGGCTTCGTGCCAACTATTTGAACCCTTCGGGGATTATTATCATTGTTTCCCCACTACTTTGACTTATTACTTGAACTCAGTCATCTTGTTTTCCATTGTGTTACAACTCATCCCCTTTTAATCAGTTTTGAGACTTAAATAATATTTTAAACAATATTTTGGGTTGAGAACTATTGTTGTACTAATGCCCGAGGGGCTTGTGATGATTTTTCGGACTAAGTGCGGTTGATGGCTAGATGTGAGAATACACTGAGTGATATGAGACCGAGGGCCTGAGATACATATATATGCCACGAGGTGGCTTGAGTGATATGAGGTCGAGGGCCTAGATTTGATGCCACGAAATAGCTTGATATTGCGCTTGGGCAGTAAGGGGCCCCTCCCGGAGTCTGCACACCCCTAGTGAGCGCGGGTACCCATTGTGATCACAGAGTGAGCTCGAGGGGCTGAGAGTATTCTGAGAATGAGCCCGAGGGGCTGGTACTGTCCTATGTGTTTACTTTATTTCAATCTTCTGCCATTACCTGTTGATTGTGTTACTTTATGTGTTATATTCCTGATTGCCTGTCATTACCTGTTGGTTGAGTGTTGAGCCCGAGGGGCGGATTTCTGTGCTTATCTACACTAATTATTTTGCATTCATTTTTATAACTGTTGAAAAAATTATTTTCGAAAGAGGTTTAAACTGAGCTAAGATGTTTTCTAAAGATTTCACAGCTTCATTGCTTTTCTCAAGGGATTTTATACTGCTTCTATACAGCATGATGATTAGATTTACGTAATTTTTTACTTCTCAATTGTTATTTACCTTTATTACTCACGGAGTTGGAGTACTCACTTTACTCCCTGCACCTTGTATGCAGATGCAGGTATTTATACACCCGGTAACGGGTTTTGGCTGATCGGAGTCAGAGTTATCTGAGTTTAGCGAGGTGACTGCCAGCGTTAGCAGCACCGCTTTTCTCCCTTTTCGTTCATTAGTTCTATTCTGTATATTTCAGACCTTGTAGTTATATTCATACTCTAATAGATGCGCGTGACTTGTGACACCCCGATTTGGGCTGTGTCAGAATGGTTTCCTTATATTGTTATCGTTATTTTCGCAAATTATGGCTATTATATCATGTTTAGAACTGTTTATGATACTTAACTGCATAAAAGATGTGTTCTGTTTTGGTCTGGCTGGCCTTGTCTTCACGAGAGGCGTCATTACGATCGGGTTCGGAGATTGGGTCGTGACACCGAAAAATTACCGAATAAATTTTATATGTGGAAAAGATATTTGTATAGTAACTTTAAAACTAATAAAGCATCAAATTTTTCATTGGGTCTTGGAATTACGAAAATTGTTACAAGCCAACAAGTAATTAAACTCAAAGTAGTAATTCCTAAAATCTATTATGCTACTTATACTTAAACTAAGTTATTTCAAGTATCCTTATTAGCAAGACACAAATTGTTCTAGAGATTATGAGTAGCGAACTATAATGTATTGAATATGTTTTCTTTCATACAATTTAGATTTATCTTTTTGAATATTTAATACAAAATTTATTCTTGAGTCCCGGCTTGGTTAATATCTTTTCACTCGTGTGATTTATTTTTTCTTTGCTTTTACTTGGTTTCTTTTACGTTGCTGACGAATAGTTGATGGATCTATGCTCTAGCCATCTTTCATGTTTTTTTTAATTCATCACCTTTAAACAGTAAAAATGTCTAGAGAGTTTTGCTAAGTCCTATAAAAGAACATATGTTATTGCATTCTATTTCTATTGGTAAATTTTATATGATATTTAAAAAAAATACCAAAAATTAACCGAATCGTACCAATACCGAAGTGAAATCGACATGATTGGGAAGGTTTCGAAAAGTCTAATTTTAGTTATACATAATAGAATAACCGAAAAATTATTATGGTACAAATTTTATAAAATAACCGTCCGAACCGAACCATTGACACCCCTAGATTGTGCTTCGCGAATGCGAGAGGCTTGGCGTGTTCGCGAAGAAGGATTTCTGGGCATGGGGTTTCTGAGCTTCGCCAACACGAGGGATGTTCCGCGTCCGCGATGAAGGGTCGCCTGGGCAGTGTTCTCTTTAAATCGGGAGTTTGGCTCATTTTCACTTCACTTCTTCCATGGAAGCCGATTTTGGAGAAATTTTGGAGTACTATGTTCATCATCAAACATGAGGTAAGTGATTTCTACTAGTTGTGAGTTAAATACATGGTCTATATATGGATTTAGACAAGAAAATTACTAGTGGAAATTATAGGATTTAGAAGAACCCTAGAAATTGGTATTTTTGGATTTTGACCACGAAATTGGACATGGAATTTGGAATAAATTATATATTTGAGTTCGTGGGGTTATGAGTAAAGTTTATCTTTTGAAAATTTTTGAAATTCGGGCACGTGGGCCAGAGGGTGATTTTATCGACTTTTCAAACGGAGTTGGAAATTTATTGTAAATAGGACTAAAATGAGTAATTGAGTATATATTAATGTGTTTGCATAATATTGACTAGTTATAGAGCGTTGGGCATCGATTTGAGTTGCTTGAATGGCGTGGGAGCCGGTTATAGAACTTCGGGGCGAGGTAAGTTTCCTTTCTAACCTTGTAAGAGGGAATTTACCCCATAGGTGAAATAATTCAATATGTGCTTCTATTTGTGGGGAGCTACGTATGCACGAGGTGAAGAGAGTTCGTACGTAGCTATTAGCTATGCCTATGTCCAGGTTGTTTAGGTGTACATCATGCCTTGTTGTCCTTGCTATTTCGTTTATGGTTATTGTTTGCCTTGAGAAGAAACAAGATAGAGATTGTGTAATAATTGTGTTGAAAGGAATTTAAATTGAATAATTTACGATTTTAAGAGTTTCCATTGAACTTTGTATTTTCGAAAAGGATTGAGAAATATTATAATAACTTAAAAAATCTATGTGTAACAGCATCGCACGTATGTTCCACGAGCAGGGTAATTTCCTTAAAAACTTCATGTTGAATTGTTTTTATTTTAAAAAGAATCAAGAAAGGGTTATGATTTAATGTTAAATTTATATTTGACCACATCACAGGTATGATACGCGAGCGGGAAAATTCCTTGAATTTACATTTGACCGTGTTGCATGTATGATTCACGAGCAAGGTAATAGATGCATCTATGGTTCTCGCCGTTCACCCCTCGGTAGTGCATAGTTTACATTTATGTTGGATCGGGTTGAACAACCTCGGTGAAATTCATGTATGATAATAGAATTGAAAACCTTTTTATAATTTGTATAAATTCGTTGTTTGAGAGATCAAATGAAGGAAGTGTTTGGGGTTATTTAATATGATGAAAGAATTATTCAGTTATTTCTTATTCTGAGTCTTATTGTCATCTCTACACATCCTGTTTAATTAGAACTTCATAGTATGATATTAGTGGAACACCGGTAAGTGTCATCGACCTCTCGTCACTACTTCTTTGAGGTTAGACTGGATACTTATTGGGTATGCGTTATTTTTGTACTCATACTACACTTGTTGTACATTTTGTTGTACATGCACATGTATGTCTAGTGGCCTTGTGGGCGCATCGGCGTGGTTGATACGGAGACTTAGGTGAGATGCATCTTATGAGACGATTCGCGGCCAGAAGAGTCTCCATCAGAGTGCTTGTATTTTCTTTTCTATCCAAATTTGTATTCCGGACGATTATTGCATTGTATTGTAAATTTCTAGTAAATGCCAATGCACTTGTGACTCCGGGTTCTGGGATAATTATGGGATATTCAGTAATAAATTTGAAAATAATATTAATTATTTCGTAAAGTTCATCTTTTACTAGTTAAATTGAAGGAAATTTATGATTTCAAAAATATTAAAATGAGAGTTTAATTAAGTATTTAGTGTTGGCTTGCCTGATAGTGGTGTTCGGCACCATCACGACCTTTAACGAATTTTGGGTCGTGACAACAGCTATACGATGTTGGGTTGAGCCTTATTTGGGTAAGATTGAGTTAACAAACTTTTTAGGGAAAATAGCACTTTGTAAATTTTTATTCGTCGACTCTACTTGCCTATTTTTTAAATTAGATTCAATACAATAAACAATAAAAAGAATTTGATTAATGCGCTTGGTATGATGAAAAATATTTTTTACAAAAAACTTTATCGTACTATGCAAAAATATTTTAAAATGGAATATCAGAGAAAAACATAAGCGAAGATAATTTGTCTTCCTCCTCTTTAAGTTCGGTTGCAAAAAAGTGGTTTAGATTTTTCTTTATATCAAATACACCCTAAATTCATAAACTTAAATAAATATTGTATGAGATGAAACTGAAAAGAGAAGCGTGAGGTGTGGAGGTTGGCGAACCGCTTTTTGTGTACCTAAAAACGGATCCAGGATTTTAAGTTTATAGATTCCTATAAGCAGTCTCAAGTTAATATACAATAATAATCAGATTAATAGATTGATTTTCAAACTAAATATTCTTATACAGTTAACATAAATGCAGCACCTAAATAAAAGTTAAAAGATTCACGTGCACTCGTAACCGTTGCACAAAATTCACCCTGCGCGCACCACCTAATAAACTTATAGTTAAAGATATTCTTTTGAGTCTCTTATATAATAAGTTGGGTTCGAATTTCATTGCCTCTTTTCCGATTTCCCTATGTGATGTGAAACAATTAAAGAAAAAGAAAACATTTTGCTAGTTGTTTGTTGGAGGTAAAGTCACGTGATTTGCACTCCTCTTCCTTCTCAAGTGATAACAACTCCGTCCTGACCTCACTTATTTCATTTTTAATTGAAAATTAATTCTAAAAGAGAATACATTAAACACTTTTGACTAGTTAAATAGAATTTGAATAATATATACTTGGGAACATTGTAACATTAATACAATTAAAAGAATGATATCAAAATTTTTGAGACGTCCCATAAAAGAAAGTATTGACCAACTTCGAAATACTAATAAATTATGTCTCGTTCTGTATATTAATTTAAATGATAGCGATTGTATAGGGTCAAATTTGACCCTCAATGTCTCTACGCCGAAGGGTACGCCCATTGAGCATACGTCAACTAAAGCAAGGGTACAACTTGGGCGTGGGGACAAAGATGACATCGTTTAAACCCCAGCGTCCTCATTAGGGGGACGTTGACTACTTTTGTACTTTTATGATTATTTCTAGGAAGACCTCATGCGATATAAAGGAGACCTTCACATTGTAAAGGGGCATCATTATTATTCTCGAATAATACAACTCTCTGATTTTCTCCTACTCTCTCTCTCTCTATGTCTATATCTAACGAACACTTATCCTCAATTTCATCTTTCATATCTCTAGGGTTTGTTATATTTGATTACGATTTACCCCTATTTATTTTTGATTGTTTTTAAGCTTACAAAGTATATTGATAACTTTTGAGCGAAACAATTTGGCACCGTCTGTGGGGAATTCGAGAATCAAAATCATAGTATCCACCTAGAGAACAACCAACTATCATTCTCTACACCACACAAAAAGATGGCTGAAAATAACACAAGATCGAAAGCAATAGTGGGTGTTACAGCCAATCTCCTTGGTCCTCTCAACGAGGTCAGTGACGAGGGTATCTTGAATGCAACCCCCAGCACTACACCAGGTGCAGAGATCTCACCTTCTCCAGATCTGACGATCTTGCATGAAAAATGAGCTTTCACATTTGCGGCTAAGTAAGTACCCTCGGTAGTCAAGAAGCTACTGGAAGAATAACTAACAAGTACTCTAAGTGGCTTGGTTGAGAAGTCACCGCAAAGTAACGTAAGGTGTATGCCAACGGTAAGCGTCACTGCTGCCATGGGTGAACCTGAGGTTGTACGAGTAAATAGCAAGCCCATCGAAGCACACGCCAACGATGGCACGCTAACAACCATCCTAAAGAAGATGGAAAAAATGGAGACTGAAAACCAGGCGCTTCGTGACCAAATGAAAGAGCATCAGGAGAGGGTAGACAAGATCCCCGATGCTCCCAAGTTGCTACCAAAACGCGACATGGGAAGGTTCATCGAACAACCATACACCGAAGAAGCTGCCCCTCACTCTATCCCGAAAACCTTCAAGATGCCACCCTACTTGAGGGTATACGACGGAACCACAGATCCCGAGGATCATTTGATCCACTATGTCACTGCTGTGAAGGGTAACGACCTATCAAAAGAACAGGTACCATCGGTGCTGCTGAAGAAGTTTGGTGAGACGCTAACAGGAGGGGCCCTAACATGGTAATCTCAGCTACCAGCTAAGGCAATATCAACATTCGAGGAAATGGCGGATAAGTTCGTCACCGCCCATGCAGGAGCAAAGAAAGCAGAAGCAAGGGTCAACGACATCTTCGCCGTTAGGCAAACCGCAGGGGAAGGACTCAGGGACTTCCTAGCCAGGTTTAACAGGGTAAGGACGAGTCTGCCAAACGTATCGGAAGGTATGGCAGTCGCCACTTTCCAGAACGGGCTAAATAGGGACGGTTCGAGGGCAACTAAGAAACTACTAAGCCGCCTCATGAAATATCCCCCCACTACATGGGAGGAAATCCACAACGCCTATTGTGCTGAGGTACGAGCGGACGAGGATGATCTTAATGGGCCGACCCAACGGCTAACGACGATACATTCAGAGACAAGGAGGGATCGACGCAATGAAGGACGGCGAGAACAACTCCCACGCTCCAACAAAGAGCGACACCATCCATACGCCAGATCCTCCCATCCATCACCAAGGCATACAGACGCTCTACAGCGATACGTCGCCCCACTCCGAAATGAAAGAATTACACCTACCTTATTATTTGCCCATAACTTTTGTGTGTCTCCTTTAGAAATAGTGTACGCACTGGAGAAGCTGGGCACCAAAGTGCAGTGGCCGCAGAAGATGAAATCAGACCCTGCCACAAGGAAATCAAATGTCTTGTGCGAGTTTCATCAGGAATGGGGACACAAAACTGAAGACTGCATAGGCCTACAGCAAGAGGTGGTCAGGATGCTGAACCAGGGATACCTGAGGGAATTACTCAGTGACAAAGGGAAAACAAACTTCGCACGCAGATGGAAACAGCCCCACGGGCCGCCAAAGCCGCCCTCCCCAGCACGCATGATAAATATGATCGTCGGAGGCGGCGATGACTCAGCAATCAATCAAGTCAAGTTCGCCACCACGCACAAACTAAAGCGGACCATCGCCCATGAACAGTATGATGACTTCGAAGATAGTATCACCTTCGATAAGTCCGATGCCGACGGTTTGTCTTTCCCTCATTACAATGCTTTAGTTATCACTTTACGTATCGCCGATACGGATGTTAAAAGAATCATGATTGACGATGGAAGTGGCGCCTGTATTATCCACCCGAGGGTCCTCGTACAAATAGGACTCGAGGATAAGATAATACCGCGTTGCATAACACTAACTGGTTTTAACAATGCAGTGGAACGGACATCCGGAGAAATATCACTGCCGTTTTAGCAGGAGGAGTCACGCTGGAAACAATTTTCCACGTGATGAACCAGGAAATGGCCTACAACATCATCATAGGACGCCCATGGATACATGCCATGCGAGCAGTCCCTTCAAGATTTTACCAAGTGATCAAATTCCCTACCCCGTGGGGGGTATTCAGCATTCGAGGCGAGCCGCGCACCGCACAGGAATGCTATAAAATAGCTCAAGATTGCACCCACACCAAATAGTAAAAAGGGGCGAGTGCAGAAGCATAGCAATCAGCTGTGTCGGGGACTAAAGTCAACCCGACAACGGACGCCATTAGGGACCTCGATGTTGTGGAGGCCTGTAAAACAACGGTCGAAGATCTCGACCCGGTCCAATTGGACGACACCGACCTCACAAAGAAAGCCTACATTGGGCACGACCTCACCAACCCGAGTAAGTATCATGAATTCCTAACTAACCATGCAGATTTATTTGCTTTTTCCCATTCAGATATGCCGGGAATCCCGCGAGACATCGCCACCCACAAGCTGAATGTCGATCCATTACATCCGCTTGGGCGACTGATGAGAAGAAAATTCAACGCCACTATTAATGAAGCAGTGAGCGAGGAGGTAGACAAATTACTGGCCAACGGTTCCATCAAAGAATTGAAGTACCCCCAGTGGGTCGCCAATGTTGTCATGGTCAAAAAGAAAAACGGGAAGTGGAGAATGTGTGTGGATTTCATGGATCTGAATAAGGCATGCCCGAAGGATTCATTCCCACTACCCCACATCGACCAATTGATCAACGCCACCGCGGGACATGAAATGTTGAGCTTCTTAGATGCCTACTCCGGCTACAATCAAATCATGATGGCCGAGGAGGACCAGGAGAAAACAACTTTCATCACCCACCAAGGGACATATTGCTACAAGGTAATGCCCTTCGGGCTAAAAAAATGCGGGGGCTACGTACCAAAGACTGGTCACCAAAATGTTCAAAGAACAGCTCAGTAAGACCATGGAAGCCTATATCGACGATATACTGGTGAAATCGACAAAGAGAGAAGACCACATCGGCCATCTGAAAGAAGCCTTCGAAATATTGAGAAGGTACGGGATGAAGCTGAACCCCGAGAAATGCGCCTTCGGCGTGGCCTCGGGAAAATTCTTAGGGTTTCTCGTGTCACAACGAGGCATCGAAGTCAACCCAGATCAGATCAAGGCGATAGATGCAATACCTGAGATTCTGAACAGCAAAAAACGAGGAACAAAAGCTGACGGGGCGAATAGCCGCCCTATCCAGATTCATCTCACGGTCCTCTGATAGGTGCCATAAATTTTTCAATGTGTTGAGAAAGGAAAACGGGTTACAATAGAACGAGGAATGCGTCAAATCCTTGAGAAAATTGAAAGCATACCTATCTTCACCACCACTGCTAGCCAAAGCGAGTCCAGGCAAGCCCATTCTGGTGTATCTGGCCGTCTCCGAGGTCGCCGTTAGCGTAGTCTTGGTTCGCGAAAACATAGGTACGCAATCTCCTATTTACTATATTAGCAAAACCTTAGTGGATGCCGAAACACGGTATCCACATCTTGAAAAGTTAGCTCTGGCATTGGTCGTAGCTTCACGGAAGCTCCGACCCTATTTTCAGTGCCACCCCATAAAAGTAGTAACGACCTTCCACTTGAGAAGTGTCCTACATAAGCCTGAGTTATCAGGCAGACTCGCCAGATGGGCTATAGAGCTCAGCGAGCACGATATCTCATATCACCCAAGAACCATCATCAAGTCGCAAGTACTTGCCGACTTTATAGCCAATTTCAGCACAGAAATACTGCCAGAAGTGGAACTGGAGGCACGTCGTGCGCCCTCCAACACCGACCTATGGACTCTTTACACTGACGGCTCCGCTAATACCTCGGGATCGGGACTGGGACTCGTTCTCGAGGTCCCCACGGGCAAAATAATTTGCCAGTCAGTATGATGCCCTGAAATGACTAATAACGAGGCCGAGTACGAGTCTGTTATTGCAGGTATAAAACTAGCCATCAAATATGGGGCTCGACGACCCGTTCTCCACTGTGATTCCCAACTCGTAGTGAACCAGGTCACTGGGACCTACCAAATCAAAGAGCAAAGATTGCAAAAATATCAGTCAGAGATCCACATATTAATGACTGAGTTCGACGAGTGCCGCTTCGAACAAATTCCGAGGGCATGGAACATCGAAGCAGACGGTTTGGCAAAATTGGCCGCAGCCACTAAATACTTCAACAAGGAAAGCGTGGTCACCCTCCTCCATTCAGCCATTGATCACACTGAGGTACTCTTTTTAAATTTGACTTGGGACTGGCGCAACCAATTTGTATCCTATCTGCAGGATGGTACACTCCCACTCAAAAACAAATAAGCAAAGAAGCTCCGTGTACAGGCTGCCAGGTATTGCCTGATAAACCACGAGCTCTACAAAAGGACATTTGGCGGACCCCTGGCCAAGTGCCTAGGGCCGCACCAAACGAGGCCAGTACTCGAAGAGGTACACGAGGGTCACTGTGGCGCCCATACAGACAACCGCGCCCTCGTACGCTGCATAATACGAACCGGTTATTATTGGACCACCATGAAGAAAGAGGCAGCGGAATACGTTTGCCGATGCGAACAATATCAAAAGTATGCCCCCATGATACACCAACCAGGAGAGCCCCTCCACTCAGTCACTTCCCCATGGCCTTTCATCAAATGGGGAATGGACATAGTCTGTCCCCTACCAGCGGGACGAGGAAAGGTACGATTTCTATTATTTTTAACTAACTACTTCTCCAAGTGGGTGGAAGCAGGTGCGTACGCCCAAATACGCGAACATGAAGTCATTTCCTTAATATGGAAGAATTCATCTGCCGTTTCGGCATCCCAAAGAAAATCAGCTGCGACAACGGACGACATTTCATCGGCCAGAAGACGATAGAATTCTTCGACAAGTGGCACATTAAGCGAATACTCTCCACGCTATATCACCCCGCTGCCAACGGCCAAGCAGAGTCTTCCAACAAAACAATACTGAACATATTGAAAAAGAAACTCGAGGAAGCCAAAGGGCTATGGCCCGAGCTGCTACAAGAAGTATTGTGGGCATACCGGACCACACCAAAATCCTACACAGGAGAAACACCATACTCACTGGTCTACAGAACCGACGCAGTCATACCAGTCGAAGTCGGCGAACCAAGCTTGAGGTATTCACATACCAGCGGAGCAGAGAATGACATAAACGGGCTTCAAGACCTCGACGAGGCCGAGGAAAGAAGAGAAATGGCCCACATAAGAATGGTGGCTCAGAAACAACAAGTCGAAAGATACTGCAAGAAGAAAGCCAAAGTAAGACCACTCAAAGTGGGAGACTACGTCCTCAAAGCCAAAATATTGGCATCAAAAGACCCAAGCGAAGGAAAACTGGGCACCAACTGGGACGGACCCTACAAAATCACAGTAGCAGCAGGTAAATGAGCATTCCAATTAGAAACAATGGAAGGAAAAACTCTCCAAAATAATTGGAAAGTCGCCCACCTCAAGTATTTCCATTTCTAAAAGGTGTCTCCCGATCACGCTCTTTTTCCCTTACCTGAGTTTTGTCCCAATTGGGTTTTCTCGGGGAGGTTTTTAACGAGGCGGTAGAGGAGACACATGAAGATATTTGTGGAACAAGTTTATCATACCAGCCACTCCATACGCTCTCCTGACTGACATGACAAAGGGATTGGACTAGCATGATCTCCAATGTGTAAACGACTAAGGCCATCTCCAATGTGCAAACGGCCAAGGACATCTCCAATGTACAAACGGCCAAAGTCATCTCCAAAGTGTAAACGGCTAAGGCCATCTCCAACGTGTAAACGGCTAAGGCCATCTCCAATGTGCAAATGGCCAAGGTCATCTCTTATGTGTAAACGGCTAAGGCCATCTCCAATGCGCAAACGGCCAAGGTCATCTCCAATGTGTAAACGTCTAAGGCCGTCTCTAACGTACATAGCTAAGGCCATCGACAATATTATGGCTAAGGCTATCGTCGTCAATAAGTCGACCCAGCTCGACTGCGACAAATGAGTAATTTGACGATAGTCGAAGTTACGTATATGGCTAAGGCCATCGACAGTATTATGGCTAAGGCCATCATCGTCAATAAGTCGACCCAACTCGACTATGAGAAACAAGTAATTCGGCGATAGTCGAAGTTACGTACATGGCTAAGGCCATTATCGTCAATAAGTCGACCCAGCTCGACTACGACAAACGAGTAATTCGACGACAGTCGAAGTTACGTACATGGCTAAGGCCATCATCGTCAATAAGTCGACCCAGATCGACTGTGACAAACAAGTAATTTGACAACAGTCGAAGTTACGTACATGGCTAAGGCCACCGACAAAGTTATGGCTAAGGCCGTCGTCGTCAACAGTCGCCAACCCTATTCGACTACGGCAAAGGGCGCTTAAATAACAATTGAAGTGACGCCATTATTAGCTAAAGATACCACTATTTAGCATCAAAGTCGCATCCTATCGGCGGATAACACACACAACGTTCGAGAAACACCTGAAAATCATACAAGTAAACGAGCACCTGCTCTACGGAGACGAGATACCAAAAATAAAAGATACAAATGGAAAAGAATGACAGCAAAAGTATGACTTTCATTATCATCCAAAAAATACATGTACAAAGGTCCCATTTACATTCCAAAATACAACAAAACAAAAATATATA
This sequence comes from Nicotiana glauca, assembly GCA_026770625.1. Lineage (NCBI taxonomy): Eukaryota > Viridiplantae > Streptophyta > Magnoliopsida > Solanales > Solanaceae > Nicotiana > Nicotiana glauca. The sequence continues at coordinate 71,372 of MU764339.1, read as the reverse complement.
CAAGTCCTAAGAGGCTTCGCCATTCTGCTCATCGTCCTCCGCCTGACCGCCATCTCGTCCATTATCGCCCCCGGGTTGATAAGTTGCAGACATTCAGGACCAGGATCCTAGATGGTTAACGTCTTCAAAATTATAGCCCACCCAGTCTGGGGAGTCGGAACTATACCCACAGGCTTCGCGGGCGATGCGAGCTACGCGTCGTTGCTCCTGAACCTCCGCCTCAGTAGCTCGACCCGCAGCTAAGAAATCCTCGAGCACGACTAGTCTGGCCTTGGCATATACCCACATCTCATGCGCCTCATGATGCGCATCCTCATCAGACCTTGGTACAACAGTCCGCTGAAGGGCTTTAATCTCAGCCGCCCTGGTATCAAGCTAGGCGATCAAGGTAGCGACCTTGGCTCGCAAATCGGTAGCTTCTGCCGCTACCCCACGGCCAACCTCCAATTCCTCTTTCTTCGACTGAAGAAGAGTCTCCAGCTCAATGTTCCGAGCCAAAGCAGCCATCGGCTTCTCATCAACCTACTCCAGCTCGACCACCCTCCATTTCAGTTGGGCCTCCGACTGCGCAAGGCCCTCACGGAACACCCAAAATTTCGGGTCCTGCCTAAGTAGGTCCGCCAGCGCCCGATGCTTGGCATGGCACCGCTGGTACTTTTTCGCCATCTTATTAAAAGTGGCTGCCTTCCTTTGCGCTCGCCGCCTCCTCTCCACCTCCAAAATAAGAGTCTAAAAAGGAGAAGAAAAAGAGGAAAGGCAAGTTAGTATGCATCAAAGTTAGCCTTACGGCACACAAAGAAAACTGAAAGCTACCTGCAAGGTCACGCTAGCGACCCTCTATGATAGATCCCCGTCACTAACACCTTTCAGCATTTCACGCTCAGCAGCCGCACATAACAAGGCCATATCCGTTGCGGCCTGCTCACTATGTTGTAACAGGTTATACCCTTCTAGGACCAGAATTCGGCGGTTGGATCTACTTGCCATCATCCCCACATGGACCGGACCCCTCGTTAACTCATCTGCATCCCTATAGGCGGCCTCAGGGTCCACTCTCTCGGCACCGTCGCCCACTTCTCCAACAGCAACCGACGAACCACTCTCCGGAACGCGGGCTAGGTTGGCATCGACGACAACTCTCAAAACAGATAGCATCGGCCATAAAAACTGGCCTCGACCCTTGACGGGGCTCACTCGCCCTCTCGTCTTCGGTTGCTATCCCCTTGCCCGTTATCAACCGCCGTCTTTTTCTCTTTGGCGGCTCCTCACCTTCAGAATTCTCCTCCACAAGCCGCGGGGACGACATTGAAGGAGTCGCTTCACTTGCGGACGCCACCACAGGCGCAACCTCCTGCTGAGGAACCTCGGGAGTGCCATCACTGAACGAGCCGCAGGGTATGTCTCCACCCTCAGAGACAGTCCCCGCCCTAGGCGAGGTAACGACGGTTTTCTCCTTTTTAGGGGCTCTTCAACCTGCCAACACGAGTAGGTCAGGTAACAAAACCTAAGGGAACTTCCAAACCAAAGCCGAAGAATTACCTGACAGGCCGTATCGTTCACGAAATGCAGCCCAGGTACGGCATTCCTCCGCATAAGGTATCATTCTTTCCACCCACGATTTAATATTGTCAATGAACTGGGGTGGAGAAGCCCTCGCTACAAAAAAAGAGAAAATAAAGAAATCACAGTGGCCGAACGGTCAAGGTCGCAAGTAGTCATGAATTCTACAAATAAAGGTACTTACGTTCCGGGTTCCATCTTTCCAGGAACCCTTCAGTGTTAGACACCAGGTGCTCCGTCCTGATTTAGAAGTACCTACGCCAAAAGCAGCGGTTGGTCTTGTCGTCAGATTTAACAACCAAGCCCTTCGTGTCACGGCTTTTCAACTGCAGCATGGTACCCCTCAGGTAACCAGGGCTGAATAACTATAAAAGGTGATGAACTGAGACGCCGCACTCAGCCTTGGCCGCGTACGTGGTCAGAATCTTGCACACCTTTAAGGTGTAAGGAGTAAGCGAGCCGGACACACATTGAAAAAGCGGCAAAGCTCCTCCGCTAGAGGGTAGATCGGGAGACTATAACTGATCAAAAATGGGTACTCGTAAAATGTCCAATACTCAGTGTGAGCACGTGATTTTTGCTTCACAAGAATTACTCCCACAAAATCAAAACAAGAATGTTTGTTCCATAGTGTGCAATTTTGTGAATTTTCGTGACATTTTGTTGTTACCTGCATTTGTTTGTAACTGTGTATTTTATTCAAATTAATAAGAAAATACAAAAATATAATTTGCATTTTTGGGTGTTAATTTCATAATTTTTAAGTTCATTACTTATTTTTTATAAAATGAAAACAAAATATAGCATACTTTGCATTTTTTAGCATTTAATGCAAATTGTGTGATTTTATTTTTTATTGGTAGTTAATTATGTGTGATAATTATTATTAGAAGTTAATTAGTATTTTTGATAAGTTAATTTAGTTCTATAATTTAATTTAGGATTTTTAGGATTTTAGTTTTGGAAAAGAAATTCAAAAGGAAATAAAAGAGGAAGGAAATCGGATTGCGGCCTTTTCTTTAATTTAAATTAACCAGGCCCAAAATCACA
>MU764339.1:49712-68289 GCA_026770625.1 Nicotiana glauca | reverse complement strand
CCGTTCCCATTCCCATTACCCCCATCCCCTTTGTCTCTTTCAGAGACGAAAATCCAACCTCCGAAACCCTAGCCGCCACCCCTTCCCTTCGTCGTAAACCCGGCGGCAACCACTCCGACGACCACCAAAATTACAACCCTTAACCACCTTGACCTCCCCTCCACGAATCCACACTCCTTTGTCCTTGAATCATTACCAAAGGTCTCGAATCTTAGATCGAAGAACCAACCCCAAACCATAGTTCATCCATTTGACCCTAAAATCATACCCCACCACCATCTCGACTCCCTCTTCCATGGTCCGTGATTGTTTACCCTCAAATGCTTCGGGAGTGTCTCGAATCAAGCCTTTTAAGATAACGGTCTGAAGCTAGCTCAAGGACTGAGGTCAAAATGGACCTTAGTTGAGTGTTCTCATTCAAGAACACTCGACTAGGGTCCATATTGGCCGCAAGTCCAAAGGGCGGAGGTTCGAACCCAGTCCCCGTTTAAACTGGTAGGTTTTCGTTTATTTTTTTCTATTAGTTTTCGTCCATTAATTCATCTTTTACTCACTTTCTTGTCCCGTGTAGAATTAAAGGTTTGGTTTTAAGCTGGATTTTTCTTCTCCTGATTTTGTTTGAATAATTCGAATTAGTCAGTGCCAATAAGTCTTGTATAAAACTGTGGCTATTCCCGTAATTGTTTGTTGTTACTATTGGTTCAAATTGTTTCATCTGTGTTGTCTATCATTTTTTGCATATGAGTTCAGTTTGTTCAGTGTATTTACAGTGCTCATTCATTTTGTCTAATGTTAATTGTGATTTGTTCCCAATATAGTAGCTTATTCCCATGTATCTGTGGGAATCAATTTTTACCTTACTAGTTCAATACAATATTTCTGAATCATTGAATGCTTCATCTTGGTTGTGATGCTATTTGATCTAATTTGAGTTCAATTGATGTTGAGTTTAGTGATTTGAATCTAATTCTTGTTATGTTAGGTTTAGAGTCTGAGATGAGCTTGACCCTGGTTTAAATTCAGTTTTGGTGTGCTAGTGCTAATTAAGAGCTAGTTTAATGTGATCAATTAGTTGATTGGTAGGTTTGTTTATTGGTTATAGCTGATGGGGTAGTAGTTTCAGGGATTTCAGGCGTGATTTGGGATTTAAAAACTTGAAAATGGTTTAGCTTGAGTGTTCTGTCAGTGGGTACTAAAATACTATTAAACTAATTCAAATTGGCTGATGGAAAAGAGGAATGATGGGTTGGATTAAGTCAGAAGAAACATGGGTTAAAGGGAATTAATTAAAAAATAGTTTACCCATAACCTTTGAATTAAATAATGAAATTAGATACTTAGTAGTGGTTGTTAGGGAATATGATGGAGGAAATACATTTCTTAATGATCTAAGTGTTAAAACAGGCTGGAAAAGGGGTCTGTTATTTGGTATAAATGAGAGGCATATTGGACAGAGTAAGGGGCTTCTCTTTTGGATCAGTTTCAGAGCATTCTGAGAGTTTAGAGTTCTTCAAACATTTAGTTCTTGAGAGTTAATCAGCTCTTGATCAGTTTTTGAAAGTGGAGGATTCAGGCAGTTCTTCAGGCATCAGTTTTAGGATAGCATTTTAAGAGAGTTTTAAGGGGCTGTTCTCAGGCAGTTTGAGAGAGAATCTGAGAGAGTTTAAAGCTTAAAAAATAGAGGGGAAATACTGAAAGCCTCACTATTTCATTGAAGTTTTCTTTTGCTTCATTGATTTTATTTTTCTGATTCAAAACCACTAGACTGATTACATACTGAGAATACAGACACATACTGAGCTTCACTGTTCCATTGAAGTTTTGGTCCAGTTTTGATTTAATTCAAGCTCAGTTGAGTTTTTGGGTGTTGGCTATTGCTGTTGAGTTTTTTACAAATCCTTTCATACTTTGCTTGAGTGTACTTCTGGTTTGGAATTGCTATTACTGTTGGTTTGAATCTGACTGGCTGCTGCTGTGATCTGTGGTGTTGTTTGCTCAATATGTAGCTGACCTCTCTTTCTTCTTACTTGCATTTCAACTTTCAGGTATCTCTTATGATTTCACATAAGCTCTGATGAACCATGTAGTTGATTTGAAGAGTAAATGCAGTAAATAATTGATTGAAGGCGAAGCCTGAATTTATTGCATTTTTTTGTCTAGTGTAAAATGGCAAGTTTATCTAAAGCTTGATATCGTTTGTATATCTAGACTGTTTTGGAATACTTCGGTTGTATTGTTGAGATTGCATATTGTAATTAGGATTTTTTAGAGATTTAGACATAATTGAATCCTTAATTTGTAATGGGCTGTTAATTTGTAGTTATCAGCTATAGTTAGTACTTGTTTTAGGTTTAGCACTTTTTTGTTTAGAACTTAAAATTCAGAAATAGTTTGAACTTGCAGTTAAGTTAAAATCAGTGGGTGATAGCCATATCGAGTTCAATGCTCATCCGAACGTGCTTCCTATACAAATCCGTAATGCAATATTTAATATAAGTATGCTGGTTTTCAATATCAAAATGTGTGCTTCGTAGAGTACATTAAGGCAGGCGCTGGTAATTCTAGGTTAGTAGTTAGTGTTAATAGTTCACTGGAATTAAACATACAATGTCAGTAGTGGTTTGATTTGAATTAGTCAGTTAATTAGATATGGACAAAGTATGAATTTGGGCTTTTAACTTGTAATCTAAATCCCGTTAACTTGAATAAGAATACATGGTCTAACATAGTTCGAAGAACCAACCCAAACCATAGTTCATCCATTTGACCCCAAAATCACACCCCACCACCACCTCGACTCCCTCTTCCATGGTCCGTGATTGTTTACCCTCGAATGCTTCGGGAGTGTCTCGAATCAAGCCTTTTAAGATGATGGTCTGAAGCTAGCTCAAGGACTGAGGTCAAAATGGACCTTAGTTGAGTGTTCTCATTCAAGAACACTCGACTAGGGTCCATATTGGCCGCAAGTCCAAAAGGGTGGAGGTTCAAACCCAGTCCCCATTTAAACTGGTAGGTTTTCGTTTTATTTTTTTCTGTTAGTTTTCGTCCATTAATTCATCTTCTACTCACTTTCTTGTCACGTGTAGAATTAAAGGTTTGGTTTTACTCCGGATTTTTCTTCTCCTGATTTTGTTTGAATGATTCGAATTAGTCAGTGTCAATAAGTCTTGTATAAAACTGTGGCTATTCCTTTAATTGTTTGTTGTTACTATTGGTTCAAATTATTTCATTTGTGTTGTCTATCATTTTTTGGATTAAGTCAGAAGTAACATAGGTTAAGGGGAATTAATTAAAAAATAGTTTACCCATAACCTTTGAATTAAATAATGAAATTAGACATTTAGTAGTGGTTGTCAGAGAATATGATGGAGGAAATAAATTTCTTAATGATCTAAGTGTTAAAACAGGCTGGAAAAGGGGTCTGTTATTTGGTATAAATGAGAGGCATATTGGACAGAGTAAGGGGCTTCTCTTTTGGATCAGTTTCAAAGCATTCTGAGAGTTTAGAGTTCTCCAAACATTTAGTTCTTGAGAGTTAATCAGCTCTTGATCAGTTTTTGAAAGTGGAGGATTCTGGCAATTCTTCAGGAATCAGTTTTAGGACAGCATTTTAAGAGTGTTTTAAGGGGATGTTCTCAGGCAGTTTGAGAGAGAATCTGAGAGAGTTTAAAGCTTAAAAAACAGAGGGAAAATACTGAAAGCATCACTATTTCGTTGAAGTTTTCTTTTGCTTCATTGATTTCATTTTTCTGATTCAAAACCACTAGACTGATTACATACCGAGAATATAGACAAACACTGAGCTTTACTGTTCCATTGAAGTTTTGGTCCAGTTTTGATTTAATTCAAGATCAGTTGACTTTTTGGGTGTTGGCTATTTCTGTTGAGTTTTTTACAAATCCTTTCATACTTTGCTTGAGTGTATTTCTGGTTTGTAATTGCTATTGATGTTGGTTTGAATCTGACTGGCTGCTGCTGTGATCCGTGGTGCTGTTTGCTCAATCTGTAGCTGACCTCCCTTTCTTCTTACTTGTATTTCAACTTCCAGGTATCTCTTATGATTTCACATAAGCTCTGATGAACAGGGGAGTAACTTTGATAGGCAGAAAATGCAGGCCTCAGGGATTCGATCCCTTGATCATCCCTGAGTGGCCTGAAAGGCATTATCCGGTTTGGGTTGGCCTCAAGGCCCATTTGCCGCGATTCATTCATAGGCAGAACCATTTGGTTCATCAATTTGGGCATGATTTAAAGATTTCAATACATAGTCTAACCTAGGACAAGCTTGGGCTTCCGAGTTAGGTAGCAGGTTCAAATTAAAAGGTTTCCTCCTTTTGTTTGAACCCGGACTTGAACTCGAAGCCTGGAATATTATAATAGTAATTAATTAGGACTTTTGGAGACAAATAAAAAACAGAAAATCATAGTTTACTCTAAGATTGACCTTTAAATGAAAAATGAGATGAGCCTCGCCCCAATCAAAAAATGCAAAGATTGCGGGGCCCTCATTAGACGTATATAGTAATACTCTTAGATTCCGAGATGGGCCGTTTAGCGAACTTCACGACCTTCCCCAAATAATAACGCGTTAGTCTCTTTAGGCACGTATTTTAAACATTACCTCCCTAAACTCGGGTGCGCATTTATGTGACCCAAATCCAAATCTCAACGATGTTATAATATGTCCAAAAACCACGGGTGCATTTATGTGACGTGGTTCAAGACATGTTTTAATGACGTTGCAATTCTCTTTTTAAAATAATAATGACAAAAGCGTAAAGAGTTAAAAGTTTGCACATAGGTTCAACATGCATTAAAATCAGATAAATAAGCCGAATATGACAGTTGAGCAACCGTGCTAGAACCACGGAACTCGGGAATGCCTAACACCTTCTCCCGGGTTAACAGAAATCCTTATCTGGATTTCTGGTTCGCGGACTGTAATACAGAGTCAATCTTTTCCTCGATTAGGGATTCTAACCGGTGACTTGGGACACCATAAATCTTCCAAGTGGCGACTCTGAATTAAATAAATAAATCCCGTTTCGATTGTCCTTCAATTGGAAAAACTCCCTTTGCATCCTAGTGGGTGTAGGTAAAAGGAGGTGTGACAGCTCTGGCGACTCTGCTGGGGAATTTTAGCCCAAAATGTTTTGTTCAGGGTTCAGAATTCGAGCTTAGAATAATTGTTGTGTTTGACTTTATCTGATTTTGTTACATGACATGTGCTTAACATGCTAATTGACTACTTTTACCGCTTTGATATTTCATGAAATGTATATAAACGGTGCCGAAACCCATCTCCTCTCTGAGTCTTCTAAATCATGAAGAAGGGTACACTTCGTGTGACTTCTTTTCTGTATAGAGTCCACCCTAATTTTAGAACGAGGTTCGGATAAGTTGCAAAGCCGGTGAAACTTCTGTATTCCCGATATGCTGCCTCCTCCTCGGCTTGAGCTGTCCGCTCGGGTAAGCCAGGTTTAGAACAAACACCCAGGTTTTGAACCTGGAATAACACAACCTCATGCCGGATCCCTAGTAGGAACGCTTATTTGCATCATGTGCATTTGACTTAGGGGACTCAACACTGGGGGTCAGGTCCATCTAGGACAAGCAATCTGAAATGAAAAAGACCATCTTGTTGCATCCTGTTTGTTTTACGTATTTATTTGCTTCAGACTTGCATGTTGACCGGCTTCTAAAAATCGGGAATACGGGAAAATTGAGAAAAGGAGAAAAAGAGAAAAATAGCAGCATAGAGAATTAATCACCTATTTTTAGAAAAACCCAATGCCCAAATAGCGTCGAAACTCTGCCGAAATTTTGAGAAAATAATAAATAAATAAAAAGAATGTTTTTTAGTTCAATTTATTTGAAAAACGAAAGAAAAGAGTCTTGTTTTCAAATTTAGTTTATTTTCTTTGCCCGAACTATGACGGTTTGATTCTCACATGGTGTGGGATACGTAGGCAACCCTCATCGGGTCCAACCTCCCCTTTTGCAGAAATAGCCAAAAAATATCAAAATTTTAATTTTCGTTGTAAATAAGTCGGGTGATGCCGTTTTTGCCAAAATAGCCCAATGTTCCCAAAAAGGAGACCGGAAGGCTGGTTTTGCATAAACAGCCACCTTTGGTCATTTTTTAAGTTTTTTTTACGGGTTAGCCCACACAACCTTAAAATCTTCGTCCTCGAAGTGCTGAAAGGCTGTGCTCGAAAAACCGGGTCTTTTATTTTAATTTGAAAACAAGAAAATAGTCAATTTGTTTTGAGTCAAATAAAGCTTTACTTTTGCTTAACCACCTTAATAAATGTGCAGGATGAGCACAAACCAAATTGAACCGTTCACAGTCCTTAGTGAGATCCCTTTACAACTCCACATATGGTGGAATGATTTGGAAGAAGGTAACAAAGAAATAGTGGTGAGAATTCTGGGGGGTCTTGTCAATCTACTGAATGTCAAGCCAAGGTCGGACATCATCGAGGCCTTAATACCGTTTTGGGATCCGACCCGCAATGTATTTCGCTTTGCTAATTTTGAGCTCACATCCACGCTGGAGGAAGTCTCGGGTTATGCGGGTCTGAATGAAAATATGAGGGGCCAATATTTACTATCACCAAGACCGGTATTGTCACGCCCCAAATTCGTGGGACATGACCGGCGCTCGACCGGGTATCCCCAGTCAAGTGGACCTGGGTGCCTTTCTTATCCCACGCGTACCCTGTATTTTCATTATCCATTAGTCAAAGGAAATAGTCACTTATAATTAAAACACCATTTTTACAAAACACACATAGTCACTTAATGAGTTTTACAACTTTCATCGCCCAATATACAAAATACATATTTACGTAAGTTCGCAACCCACATTTACTGTCGACGGAGCCTCTAAAAGTACAACATGATAATACTGTATTTGCCAGTAACAAGGCTCCAGCTATACCTTACACAAAATCAAAATAAAACTTCGGACACAAGCGGCCTGAGCCACGCAGGGCCCTGAGAGGAGTGGGGCTCACCAAAAAAAACCGATGGAAGACGAAGGGGGAGCTACGATCGGTGGGCTGGAGTACCTGCTGCGGATCCACCTACAATCATAGCACGAATGTAGCGCCCCCGGCAAAAGGGACGTCAGTACATTTGATTTGTACTGCTATGTATAACAAACCTTACCCTGAGTAACCTCAAGCCATACACAAGTAATAAACAATAGAAGGAAGCAACAATTGAGTGCACACAAGGAAAACAATCAAGGCAAACAAGTTAACAAACTCTCCTTTCCCCATCATCATTTCCATATTTTCAATTTTACAACGTTCTCATATTTCATTTCAATAGTGATATCGATCACTTTCCACCCTTATCACCACAACCCACACCTTATTTACTTCGTGTTGCGGCCCGCAACCCGATCCCACCGAGCAATCACAATTCACAAACAATACCACAACAATAATAATTTGCAAGGATAAACACAACAAGTTTTAAGAACAACAACCACAAATCCCAATAACAACAGCAACACAACTCACAAAAGGTTTAGGTGACTATCCATACCATTTCCATCTTTTTCAACAGCCCGTTATACCATTTAGATCACAACAATAGTTTTCCACGACTAACCACAAGGGATGTTATCACAGTTATTTCAATTTCACCAATTACGATTCCTCTCTATCATTTATTCCACAGTCCATGCCACATAACACATTCGCAGTCACAACTTAGTTTATTGCCATTTACTTGCGCAATCATATCGGATGTCTTAACCAACAACACATAAGGCACCAAAATTTACATGATTTTGCAAATGGTTCACACAAGTAAACACATACTGCTCACAAGAGTTTAACTCCTCAACCAATCCACGAAGATACCACATACCAAGCATTGAACACCAAGCAAAGAGATTTTACAAAGGTTAAAGTTAGCCATACATACCTGGAGCTGAATTCCTTTTTAATTTCTACTTCCAATTCACCAAAATCTAGCACTGTCAATATGGTGCACAAATTAATACACATAACTTAGAATTCAAGGCCCAAAAGTCACTACCCGAACATATTTAGGTTATTAACCACTTCCTTGCACAAGTTTTTTTTTTTACTCCCACCTAATTACTCCTACTAGATTTTAGGTTTTAATAGACATGCACGAATGATTTCAACCATTATTTCAAGGACTAATGCATGAGACTCCCCCTCTTAGTTTAAACCAGAAATTCAATGGGAGAAGTTAAGGATTTTACCTGTAAGGAAAGGGGGTCTGAAGATAAGCTTGAAATTTTCTGGCCCGGATAGTTTTGAAGAACCAAATTTTAGAGAAGATGACTTTCTCTCTCAATACCCTCTCTTCCTCTCTCTTAATTTTTTCAGGAAGATCCTTAAAATGAGGGGGTTGAGGTGTTTTATTAAAAAGGGGTTGGGTTTTAAAATTTAGAAAAATAGAAGCCCGAGCAAAATCTGCGGTCGCAGAATCGAAATGCGGTCTGCAAATTGGACCGCAGAAATGCACCCAAAACTCTGAAGGTCTGTGACAGGAATGCGGTCTGCATTCCTATTATGTGGTCGCATTTTGCACCGCAGAATTGACCTTCACAAATCCTTGAGGAATTTATGCGATGATTATGCGGTCCACATATTGATTATGCGATCGCATAATGGACCGCATTTTCAACATCAATTTTGACAATCCTTCTGCTTCACTCTGCGGCAGAAATGCGGTCCGCATAGCTGATCTGCGACTGCATTCTGGACCGCATAATGACAATTTTCTGGAAAATCGATTCTTTTGATTTTTAAGTGCAAAATCAGTAAAAAGGGTCCGAACCGCGGCGAGCTTCTACACATTCCTAACACATATTCGGACCTTGGAACTACGAGCTACTAGGTTTTGAGCACGAGATTTTACGGGGCCTTACAGGTATCTCCTCACCGATTTCTGGATTTGTTAAATATTAGTCGGAATATGCAGAATGAGGACTTGTCGTGAGGATATTGCAGTCTCCAGTTCTTGTATCAACGGTATGGTAATCCTCGGGGTTTTGAAGAGCCAAATCTTGGACTGACTCACGCTGGAAATAGAAACAAGTGGGAGGCAAGTCGAACTTTGGCGTTCATAACGGCATTCCTGGGAGTCGTGGTTTGTCCACGCCAAGATAAGAAAATAGAGATAGGCCTTGTAGGGATGGTCGATATTGCAATCAAAAGGTCCGACAGTACTGTGGTTCCTTTAATCGTGTCAGAAATCTACCGAGCTTTGACCATATGCCGGGAGGGAGGAAATTTCTTTCAGGGTTGCAATCTGCTACTCCAATTTTGTATGCAAGAACATCTTTGCCACCGGTAGGATACATGAACCGCGGGTTGACCGGATCGAGCTGCATCGAGGGATTTGAGAAACAAGTAATAAGTGTCGCGTTCCCTGAAGGTGCTGAAGCGTGGCTTGTGCAACTGAGGTCATTAACTGCCAATCAAATTGAATGGGCGTTTGGGTGGTTGCCCGCTACTGAGGTGGTATACATGTCGGCCAAAGAATGTCATGTTCTCTTGATGGGGATCCATAGTATCCAACCATACGCTCCCCATCGGGTACTGCGTCAATTGGGAAGGTTTCAAGTGGTCCCTACTGATGAAGACCTAAGTAAGCATGCCATTGAGTTGAGCCCGAGAGCCGCATTTTCGGAAGATAAGATTCAAAAGCTATGGAATGAATGCAGATTCCTCGAGCCTAGAACAATGGTCCGAGACCTAGCTAAGGGTGAGGTGGATCCGAAGTACAATGTTTGGTTCGGGAAAAGGTTTCAGATTCCACAAAGGCCCGCCAAAAGAGCCCATGTCCAGCAGTTTACTGATGATTCACAAGAGCAATGGGGTTGGTTAGCAAAGGAAGAAAGCTATAGGGCAGAAATTAGCAAACTGAAACAACAGGTTAGGGACTTGAAATTTGAAAATAGCGTGCAAGTTGATGCGGATAAAGGAGAAAAGACTAAATTGGCCTAAGAAAATGAGGCCCTGAAGGCCCAAATCCGACAGATTAGAATGGATGCCGACAACTAACAGAAAAGTCGGTCTGACGATAGGCTGATAAGTGGGTTGAAAAAGTAGATTATTGAAAGCCAAGAGGTTTTGGAAAGATCTAAAGCTAGCGTGGCAAGAATCTGAGCCAGATGGGCAAGAGGTACAGAAGAGCGAGCACAGCATATGCAGAAAATGAAGAGGGACTACGAAGGGAACATCGCTATATTGAGATAAACAATATCCACCCTCAAGGAGCGGGTCTTCAGACAAGCCCGAGTTTCCAGAACAGATAGGAAGCAATGTTATGACCTGATGGCACGGATGGAGAAATAGATGCATGAGTTTCAGGATCAACTCTTTCACAACGCTCAGGTACTGGGAACGCGGAATCAACAGATAGAGCGGTTGTTTCTGGAAAAAGATAGAATCAGGGAAAGAATCGAAGATATCGGGCACTACATCACCAGGAAGTGCCTAGCATGTGAGGATATGACCCGGACCACCTTCTTTGCTGCAATAATGATTTGTCCACCAGATCATGGAAGATTTGAAAGGGCTGCAAAGGGGCCTTGCACCTACGCCCGCTGCAAGGCCGAACGATGCCCCGCGGGCACCAAAATTTAAAGCTTTAAAGTACTCATAGCTCGAGTCTGTATTTTCTTTAGAGTCCGTTGTCCGTTGGAGTTCGTATTTCCTTTTTTTGCATTAGAGTCTGTTTGTAGTTCGCGAGTCTGTTGGTTTCCTTTCAAGAATGTTTAGCCTTGTAATAGAATGTTTTGCTAATGAAAATTCCAAAAAAATGGTTTCGTTATTTTTCGCACTTATTGCCAGAACTACGCATTGTCTGATTCATGCGGGGACATGATACGTAGGCAATCCACATAAGATTCGACCACTGTTAAAAAAAAAGAGAAAATAATTAAAATAAAGGAAAGTTTGAGAGGCGTTAACAAGGGGCACATCTATAAGAAGCCGGAATGACGCACGCAATCAAAGCAAAGGCATGATAGAATGGGTTAACTGCCTAGGTGCATTTCATCCTTAATGTGTGTTTACCTATCTGTTAAAATTCCTAACGCTAACAGGTTGCTCCCATTTTGTTCTTTTTCAATCTCTGAAAAGTTGGTTGGTTTGTGGTTCTAAAGTAACGCTTCCTTGCAACACAAAGGCAAAATACAATGGCAAAGAACAACAGAACTGAGTGGGTTGGTACCGATGCCCTAAAACAGCTGGTTGAACAGGACAACGGGTTGGTAGAAGAGATAAAAATGTTGAGACAGCATGTGGCAGACATGTATCGGGTATGGATGACTGAGAAAACACCACCCCCGCCACCACCTAGCTTCCTGGACTCTGTCCTTACCCAAACACCAAACACAATGCCGGATGATCCTCCATACTCTCCATATCTACCCGCTTATGACAGCTTTCCCAGCCACCCGAGTAGCTCCATCACTCGTCGTTCAACTATCTTTCCCCAAAAATGTCCTCCGGTCACATCCGCTATTCTCGACAATGAACACCTACCCAGAGCTCATGATGCTCTATATTACCCCTCCGAGGTTACTCATAAGGTCCCCAACTCACACGAGCAGGGCCCGCAAGATGAGCCTCAAGCTGAAAATGAAAGGTTCACAGAAAGAGAAGGGACAGACAGAGAACCCAGGAAGCTGAAAGAACCGTCCGTATCTCCTGACATTCGCCTACCCATGGGGTTTAAAGTACCAAAATTCAGATTGTATGATGGGTTTGGAGATCCAATAGCCCATCTGAGGGGTTATTGCAAGGAAATGAGAAATATTGGTGGGAAAGATGAGCTGCTAATGACATATTTCAGTGAGAGCCTAACCGGGGCATCTTTGGAATGACATACTCATCAGGGTGTTGGTAAGTCGCGTACTTGGGATGACATGGCTTGAGATTTTGTTCGATACTTTCAGTACAAATCAGGCGTTACCCCTCCTCCCTATGTAGAATGGAAAAGAAGCCAGGGGAAAGCTTTAGAGAGTTTGGGCTCAGATGGAGGGAGCAAGCTGCTCGAATCAATACCCCGATTGGTGAAGAAGAGGTGGTTGAACTTTTCATACAAGACCAGGGGCCCACATACTTCAGTCATTTGATCCCAGCCTTGGGAAAGCCTTTCAATGAGGTGTTGAAAATGGGGGAGCTGGTGGAAGAGGTAATCAAGTCAGGCAAAATCATGAGTTGCTCGGAAGATATTCAGAACATCCCCGTAAGCCTGGACGACAGAAAGAGAAACAAAAAGGATGATCCAATGGGCTCTCTTGATCAACATTTCCAGCCTCAACATCATACCCTTGAATATCCTCGTGCACTAGATACCCCCTCCCCCCCCCAAAGCTACTTCTCTCCATGGGACTCCGAAAGACATGCTTCACTTTCCAAGTACCCAGCTCCATAAAATGCCTATCCACCCCCAAGAGCATACCAGAAACCCCTTAGGTCAGGTTTTAGGCCAAATCAGGCATTTAGTAACGAGAGGTTGCTGAAACGAGAAAAGGCTCTCACCCCTATCGGAGAATCTTATGCAAGTCTGTTTGAAAGGCTAAAGCATTCTGGCCTGATTGAGCCGCTCACCGGATATACTCCAGATCCACGTGCAAGAAGCTTTAATCCTACTGTACGATGCACGTACCACTCCAATGTCCAAAGGCATATCATTGGGAGTTGTCGTTCTTTGAAAAGGGAAATAGAAAGAATGATTCACGAATGAGTGATTGTGATCGACGACAGTAATAAAGAGCATGTGAATCCTCTTGGGGATGTATTGACTAAAGTTGAAGGTGTTGAAACAGATAGTGGTCTTGGCAATATTGATACGAAGCTCAGTGGCTAAGATGTCGTGCTTGGTAATTGGAAAGACGCTCTATTTTTTTGGTCAGCCGGAGTAGAGTTTTGGTGGTTTATTTTGTTGTCATTTCTATTGTCCGGGTTATTTTTAGGGTTGTGATCCGGATATTGTCTTGTGACTCAAACCCTCCTGTCCTTTCATTTCTTGTCTAGCTTGTTTAGTCGTAGTGGCTTCTTTAGTGTTGTCCAGGTTCGTTTCAGGTTTATTCCAGGGTTGTACTCCAGTTGTTTTGCCTGTGTTGTTATACGAACTGTTTCACCGTTTGTCTAATGCAAATTTTGGTCTTTTGTTACCTCCAGTCATCCTCTTTGTTTAGTTCCTTTTTATCCTTTTGTTTTGTCTTTTGTTCAACGCCGATTCTAGTGACATGACATGCGCGCACAGTTTAGGCCTAATCTTAAAAGTTAATCATAAAACCATTGGGAGATGATCGGGACACTTAACGAAAATAAGAATGGTTTGAGATCATTTGAAGCTCGAACCATTTGGAACCATGGGCATATAAAACATAAAGAAACCGTAGAAGCAAGGGCCATTCATAATAATAAGAGTGAAAGTGTTACCCAGTGGTGCGTTGTATTTAACAAGATGAAGAGGGAAAATGCGTAGATATGGTTATCAAGTCTAGCACGATCAGAAATGTAACGAATGTTTGTTTAATTATGTTGTTTGTACTTGGCATATGTCGAAGATTGGAATCACAGAGGCGTTTTGTTCTACTATCTAAACACTTTATCTTTCGTTAACCCTTTGAGCCTTATTTGTTTTCTTTCATACCCATTTTTCGGAATCAGTAGCAAAGATTAGAAACACAAACATGGAAGATAAAGAAAAAGAAAACAACAAAAATAACAAAAAAGAAAAGAAAGAGATAAAGAAAAAGAAAAGAAAAATAATAATTAAGTGAAAAGGAAAACAACAAGGAATTGGGTGAACTACGTTTGACCTAATTCCTCAAAAAGGATACGTAGGTGCTTTACGGCTCGGTCATAGTGTAACAAAAATCAAAAGATCCCCAAGCAAGAAACTGGGGCAGAAGTTGTGTTTGTTGTAAAGAAATCTAGTTCCGAAGGTTGTAATTTTGAACCCAAGTTGATTTGTTTGAGCCTTTAATACCCTTTCTTTCCAGTCCTACCAAAAATCCCACATTACGATCCAAAGAAAGACCTTCTGATCAGTCTTCAAAAGATGCCAAGTTAGGCAAATGGAAGTCGAGAATAACACTCTGATCCCCAGCAGAAAAGTAATACAAACGAGAGAGTCTTATCGGTGAAAACCTTCGCAGGCACCATAAGGCGACGGGAGTTGAGAGAAATAATAAGAGAGTCTTATTGGTGAAAACCTTCACGGGCACCTTGAGGCGACTGTGAGTTGAAAGGCTTGATAGTGAAAACCTTTCGGGCACTACAATTTGAATAAAGATTGAGAATCAGACGGGAAATCACCAGACAAAGATTGTGAAAGGCAATTAACAACGGAGGATAGGCCACGTGTGCATGTCATGACCATTAGAGTTGGTATCCGCGTCTGATAGGTTTCTACTTTATAGTTTTCTTGTTAGGAATCATTTATTTCCTTTGTCTTTTACTCTGTTCCTTTTATTTTCATTCGTTTCCTCTTCCTGAGTCTGTTTGGTCAGAACAAGTGAGAAATGACTTCAAAAATTTGCCATCAGCTTTCCAAATGCACAAGACGAGATCTGGCTAGTACATCAAAGTGGCATAAGTCAAGAAAGAACAACGTATACACAGAGCGGAGAGCGATGGACGTGATTTGGGAATTTATGTGGGACACAAAGGTCAAAGAGATGACAGTTCACGAGCAATGCCACAAAAAGGAGATATTGAGTCTGAACGAAGAAAAAGTATTTCAGTGACACAGAAGACGGAGAAAGTGGTTAATCAGTAAACATGCAAAATCTTCAAGTGAAATCAGCTGTCATGGAAAATACATGGGGTCAGATAAGAAGACTAGAAGTAATAGTTGAGAGGTTTGTGAATAAGGAGTCGTCAAGAAGGGCGGAAGTTATCAGCCAAGTTTCAAAGATGGTCGGACAACGCATATCATGGAAAGGAGAAAAGGAAAACCATCCCCAGCAAGAGTATCACAACCAACCACCACACTTTAAACCGACAGAATTTTCTTTGATTTTAAATAGGGGCAGGAAATGTTATTGATGGCGGAAAGGTATGATACAAGAAAGATTATCAAACTGGGGCAGAAAATTTTCTTTCATTTGGAAAATTTTCTTGAAGTCGGGTACCCATCGGAAGAACGAGGAAGTTAATTCAAGATTTAAGAGAGAAGAAGATAACATAAGTTTTAAAGAAGGCCTTTTCGGAGGAAGAAAACACCAGTCTTAAGGGAAGTAGTTCCAGAGGAAGGAAGACACCGGTTTTAAGGGAAGTAGTCTTTGAAGGAGGAAGATAACATAGTTTTGAAAAAAAAAAGAAAAAAAGAGGGAAGTAGTTTTCAGAGGAAGGAAACACCAGTTTTAAGGGAAGTAGTTTTTGAAGGAGGAAGATAATTCAAGTTAGAAGGAAAATGGTTCAGGAGGCAAGAGGGAACAATGGCAATAGAATGTAGTTCAAGTTGTAGTTGAGGTCAGGAGCCCGCCTGGAGAACGGAAAGGAGTTATATTTTTAAGTTGTAGTTGAGGTCAGGAGCCCGCCTGGAGAACGAAAAGGCGTTATCTTTTTAAGTTGTAGTTGAGGTCAGGAGCTTGCCTGGAGAACGGAAAGGCGTTATCTTTTTAAGTTGTAGTTGAGGTTAGGAGCCCGCCTGAAGAGCGGAAAGGCGTTATAGTTTTTTGAAATCAAAGTCAGGAGCCCGCCTGAAGAGCGAAAAGGCGTTATCTTTTTTTTTTGTAGTTGAAGTCAGGAGCCCTCCTGAAGAGCGGAACGGCGTTATATTTTTAAGTTGAAATTGAAGTCAGGAGCTCGCCTGAAGAGCGAAAAGGCATTATATTTTTTAAGTTGTAGTTGAAGTTAGGAGCCCGCCTGAAGAGCGGAAAGGCGTTATATTTTTAAGTTGAAATTGAAGTCAGGAGTCTGCCTGGAGAATGGAAAGGCGTTATATTTTGAAGTTGTATTTGAGGTCAGGAGCCTGCCTGGGGAACGGAGGGTTACAACAAAATTAGAGGAATAAAGTCAAGTGCGGAAATCAGAAGGAAGGCAACAACGGTCCAAAGAAGGCAGTTCAAGTTTCGAAGAAAAATAATTCGAAAGAAGGAAAGAAGCAGTTCGAGTTCAGCAAGCAGACATCCACCCGAGGAAGAAAAGAATACAAGTCAAGTCAAAAATAAAGAAACATCAGAGGAAACACAAGTCAACAAGACAACAAGGCAACAAGAGACACAAGAGCAAGTTTGAAGATCTAGATAAGATTTTGTAATTCATAGACTATAGTTTAGTCTAGCTTCTTATTTTCTTTAGATTGGTGTAATAAGGAGGTCAGTAAGTAGCAGCAACAGCAGCAACAACAGTAACAATAAAACAATAGCTTCATGGTAGTCCCAGCTACCAAAACTTCCCGAACTACATTGACCTGATTCCTTTTTAGCCAAGGATATGTAGGAAACCTTTGAAGCAGAGGTTCTGTAACGACCTGGCCGGTCGTTTTTGGAATTCACGCCCCGATCCCCCATTCACTACTTTTCCTAAGTTTATTTCTGCTATTTGGGTTTGCCGGGACGTTCGGTATTAGGATTTGGAGTGTTTTGGGACACTTAGTCCTTAAACGAGAGCATAAGAGTTGAAAAATGGTCCGTATTCGAAGCAGTGTGAAGATGACCTCGGAATGGAAATCTGATGGTTCCGTTAGCTCCGTTAGGTGATTTCGGGGTTGGGAGCATGTTCGGAATGTTATTTGGAGGTCCGTAGCTCTTTTAGGCTTAAAATGCCAAAGTTTGAATTTTTGAAGTTTCCGGTCCGATAGTGAGTTTTTGATCCGAGGGTCGGATTTGAATTCCAGAAGTTGTTGTAGCTCCGCCATGTCATTTGGGATGTGTGTGAAAAATTTCAGGCCATTCAGACGAGGTTTGGTTAGGTTTTTGATCGAAAGCGTATTTGGTTAGAATTTGAAGTTCTTAGGCTTGGATCCTTGATTTAATCGGGTTTCCGGAGTTGTTTGAGGTGTTTTGAGGATTGGTACAAGTTAGAATAAGGTATTAGGTGGTATTGGTGTTTTTGGTTGGGGTCCCGGGGGTCCCGGGATGATTTCGGATGCTCAACGGGTTAGTTTTGGAAGTTAGAAGGAAAAATTTTGCAGCAGGCTTCTGTTGTTTTCGATTCTGCGGTTTGGGAACCGCAGTAGCGGTTCTGCAGAATTTGCGCCGCAGAAGCGATTTTGCCCCTCCTCCTCTGAGACTGCAGAAGCGGTCAGATATCCGCATAAGCGAAGCCGCAGAAGCGGCTTGTTAATCGTAGAAGCGATTTTAAGGCTTTCCCTCATAGACCGCAGAAGCGGTCATTTTTCCGCAGAAGCAAGACCGCAGAAGCGGTCATGTGTCCGCAGAAGCGAAATTTTTCCCCTTAATGAGAAACCTCAGAAGCGATTATTTTTACGCTTAAGCGGGACAGCAGAAGCGGTCCCTTGTCTGCAGAAGCGGAATTGCCTGGGCAGTACTTAACATTTTCAAAACGAGGGTTCTTCCATTTTTATCAAAACAAAAGCTAGAGAGCTCGGTTTTGGGAGATTTTTCGAGGGCTTTTTAGAGGCAACGATTGGGTAACGATTCCTTACTCCTTTATGATTAATACTCACTAATATAACCTCAAATTCAACCTTAATTTCGGATTTTTGAATGAAAATTGGGGTAAAGTTCTTAGACTTAATTATGAGGATTTAAGGGGATATTTGACCTCCGATTTGGGAGATTTTTATATGGTTAGACTCGTGAGAGTACGAGGGTTCTGAAAATGTAAAAATTATTCGATTCCGAGACGTTGGCTGGAGGGGCATTTTGGTCATTTTACCTATTTTTGCGCCCTAGTTTTGATTTTATTAGTGGAATCAGTTAATTGCAATATTATTTACAATATAAAATTGGTTTGAATAGATTTGGGCCACTTGGAGTCGGATACTCGTGGAAAGAGCATCGTTCCCTAGTTGATTTCGCACCTGTTCGAGGTAAGTGGCTTGCCTAACCTTGTGTGGGGGACTTCGTCCCTTAGGATGTGATAATTGGTAATTGAATGTCTTGTACATGAGGTGACAAGTGCGTACTTGAGCAAATTGTTGAAACCCTGATTTGTACTTAAATTCTTGATTGGATTCTCTTTCATAATTGCTTTACTTTACTTGCTTTTATATTTTGTGCTAGCGTAGAAGAACATGTTTAATTGATCCAAGCTGCCTATTTGTTTAAAGTGTCTTATCTGTGATTACGTGGAGCATGTTATGCCAGTATTCTTTGATGCCCTGTATTGTTGTACTTAAATTTCTGAATATTTCTCTGATGTTGGTTGCGCATTTACATTGGGACTACGGATGCGGTATTCCGAGAGTTCCCCTTGTTTGTTTACTTTGGGACTACGGGTTTGATTTCCGGGAGATCCCCCTGCACTTTTATTTTGGGACTACGGGACGGTATCCCGGGAGATCCCCCCTTCATTTTATTTTGGGATTACGGGACGGTATCTCGGGAGATCCCCCTGCATTTTATTTTGGGACTACGGGACGGTAT
>MU764339.1:0-49456 GCA_026770625.1 Nicotiana glauca | reverse complement strand
TTGATATTGATATGAGAAAAGGGCTACAGGACGGTATCTTGGAAGACCCTTGTCGGTATTCTTGAAAATTTGTTGTATTTACTCAGTGTTTCTGTTTTGTCCTGCAGTACTATATTTCATCGATATGTCTTATCGCATAGCTGTGTTTATTAGTTTTCATTAGACTTCGATATTGTTAATATCTTGCTATTTTATTGTTTCTATCTCAGTAGGGCCCTGGCCTTTCCTCGTCACTACCCAACCGAGGTTAGGCTTGGCACTTACTGAGTACCGCTGTGGTGTACTCACGCCTCTTCTGTGCATGTTTTTCATGTGCAGATCCAGGTGCTTCTGAGCAGGCGTACCATCAGTAGCTGTCAGGGAGCGTATTGGGGACTTGAGGTATACATCTGCTACGTCCGCAGATCCGCAAAGTCTCCTTCTCATTTTACCCATAGTTATAAGATGTTATTTCGATCCTTCTTTGTATTAGACTATTCTGGTGATTAGAGCTGTGTAAGATTTCTTATAGCCTGTGTTGCCCGTGGGTTTCCGGATCTTGGAGGTTACTTCAGTATTTGGTATTAAAGTGTATGTGCCAGACGACAACTGTATACATTACTCATGTTATTTAGTTTTGATTAAAAACTTCGCAAATTGTTATTACTTCCGCAATGTGTTAGGCTTACCTGGTCGTAACGACTAGGTGCCGTAATGACGTGTTCACAATTGGTAAACTAGGGTCGTGACAAGTTCGGTCAAATCTTTCAAAAAATGCTTCACACGGAGTATTCAAACGGGCAAAAATCGCTCGTATCCGCTCACTTTATCTTTGCACTAAAACTATTCGTGTTTCCGAACAAAGAGGGGCAGCAGTGAGTACGTGATTTTTGCCTCACAAGAATTACTCCCACAAAATCAAAACAAGAATGTTTGTTCCATAGTGTGCAATTTTGTAAATATTTGTGATATTTTGTTGTTACCTGCATTTGTTTGTGACTGCGTATTTTATTCAAATTAATAAGAAAATACAAAAATATAATTTGCATTTTTGGTGGTTAATTTCATAATTTTTAAGTTCATTACTTATTTTTTATAAAATGAAAATAAAATATAGCATACTTTGCATTTTTTAGCATTTAATATCAAATTGTGTGATTTTATTTTTTATTGGTAGTTAATTATGTGTGATAATTGTTATTAGAAGTTAATTAGTATTTTTGATAATTTAATTTGGTTATATAATTTAATTTAGGATTTTTAGGATTTTAGTTTTGGAAAAGAAATTAAAAAGAAAATAAAAGAGGAAGGAAATCATATTGGGGCCTTTTTTTTAATTTAAATCAACCAGGCCCAAAATCACAGCCCACCCCTATATCCGTCTAACCTGCCCCGACCCGTTCCCGAACCGACCCGCCCCATTACTACCTTAAACGGCCCCGTTTTGATTAAGTGACTAAATCGGGACCGTTGGTTCCCATCCATCCAACTGTCCTAATTTAGTCTTTAATTTTAATACCCCGAAGAACCCCCCCTCCCCCCAAAACCCTCAAAACTGTTCCCATTCCCATTACCCCCATCCCCTTCGTCTCTTTCATAGACGAAAATCCAACCTCCGAAACCCTAGCCGCCACCCCTTCCCTTCGCGGTAAATCGGCGACAACCACTCTGACGACCACCAAAATTACAACCCTTAACCACCTTGACCTCCCTTCCACGAATCCACACTCCTTTGTCCTCGAATCGTTACCAAAGGTCTCGAATCTTAGATCGAAGAA
The DNA here is from genome assembly GCA_026770625.1 of Nicotiana glauca. Lineage (NCBI taxonomy): Eukaryota > Viridiplantae > Streptophyta > Magnoliopsida > Solanales > Solanaceae > Nicotiana > Nicotiana glauca. The sequence goes on along the minus strand of MU764339.1, from coordinate 47,699 downwards.
CCAACCCCAAACCATAGTTCATCCATTTGACCCCAAAATCATACCCCACCACCACCTCGACTCCCTCTTCCATGGTCCGTGATTGTTTACCCTCGAATACTTCGGGAGTGTCTCGAATCAAGCCTTTTAAGATAACGGTCTGAAGCTAGCTCAAGGACTGAGGTCAAAATGGACCTTAGTTGAGTGTTCTCATTCAAGAACACTCGACTAGGGTCCATATTGGCCGCAAGTCCAAAAGGGTGGAGGTTCGAACCCAGTCCCCGTTTAAACTGGTAGGTTTTCGTTTTATTTTTTTATATTAGTTTTCGTCCATTAATTCATCTTTTACTCACTTTCTTGTCCCGTGTAGAATTAAAGGTTTGGTTTTACTCTGGATTTTTCTTCTCCTGATTTTGTTTGAATGATTCAAATTAGTCAGTGTCAATAAGTCATGTATAAAACTATGGTTATTCCCGTAATTGTTTGCTGTTACTATTGGTTCAAATTATTTCATCTGTGTTGTCTATCATTTTTTGCATATGAGTTCAGTTTGTTCAGTATATTTACAGTGCTCATTCATTTTGTCTAAGGTTAATTGTGATTTGTTCCCAATATAGTAGCTTATTCCCATGTATCCGTGGAAATCAATTTTGACCTTACTAGTTCAATACAATATTTCTGAATCATTGAATATTTCATCTTGGTTGTGATGTTGTTTGATCTAATTTGAGTTCAATTGATGTTGAGTTTAGTGATTTGAATCTAATTGTTGTTCTGTTAGTTTAGAGTCTGAGATGAGCTTGACCCTGGTTTAAATTCAGTTTTGGTGTGCTAGTGTTAATTAAGAGTTAGTTTAATCTGATCAATTAGTTGATTGGTAGGTTTGTTTATTGGTTATAGCTGATGGGGTAGTAGTTTCAGGGATTTCAGGGGTGATTTGGGATTTAAAAACTTGAAAATGGTTTAGCTTGAGTGTTCTGTCAGTGGGTACTAATATACTATTAAACTAATTCAAATTGGCTGATGGAAAAGAGGAATGATGGGTTGGATTAAGTCAGAAGAAACATGGGTTAAGAGGAATTAATTAAAAAATAGTTTATACATAACCTTTGAAGTAAATAATGAAATTAGACACTTAGTAGTGGCTGTCAGGGAATATGATGGAGGAAATACATTTCTTAATGATCTAAGTGTTAAAACAGGTTGGAATATGGGTCTGTTATTTGGTATATATGAGAGGCATATTGGACAGAGTAAGGGGCTTCTCTTTTGGATCAGTTTCAGAGCATTCTGAGAGTTTAGAGTTCTTCAAACATTTAATTCTTGAGAGTTAATCAGCTCTTGATCAGTTTTTGAAAGTGGAGGATTCAGCCAGATCTTCAGGCATCAATTTTAGGACAGCATGTTAAGAGAGTTTTAAGGGGTTGTTCTCAGGCAGTTTGAGAGAGAATCTGAGAGAGTTTAAAGCTTAAAAAAACAGAGGGGAAATACTGAAAGCCTCACTATTTCATTGAAGTTTTATTTTGCTTCATTGATTTCATTTTTCTGATTCAAAACCACTAGACTGATTACATACTGAGAATACAGACAGACACTGAGCTTCACTGTTCCATTGAAGTTTTGGTCCAGTTTTGATTTAATTCAAGCTCAGTTGAGTTTTTGGGTATTGGCTATTGCTGTTGAGTTTTTTACAAATCCTTTCATACTTTGCTTGAGTGTGTTTCTGGTTTGGAATTGCTATTACTGTTGGTTTGAATCTATCTGGCTGCTGCTGTGATCTGTGGTGTTGTTTGCTCAATATGCAGCTGACCTCCCTTTCTTCTTACTTTTATTTCAACTTCCAGTTATCTCTTATGATTTCACATAAGCTCTGATGAACCATGTAGTTGATTTGAAGAGTAAATTGCAGTAAAGAATTGATTGAAGGCGAAGCCTGAGTTTATTGCATTTTTTTGTCTAGTGTAAAATGGCATGTTTATCTAAAGCTTGATATTGTTTGTATATCTGGACTGTTTTGGAATACTTCGGTTGTATTGTTGAGATTGCATATTGTAATTAGGATTTTTTAGAGATTTAGACATAATTGAATCCTTAATTTGTAATGGGCTATTAATTTGTAGTTATCAGTTATAGTTAGTACTTGTTTTAGGTTTAGCACTTTTCTATTTAGAACTTAAAATTCAGAAATAGTTTGAACTTGCAGTTAAGTTAAAATCAATGGGTGATAGCCATATCGAGTTCAATGCTCAGCCGAACGTGCTTCCTAAACAACTTCGTAATGCAATATTTAATATAAGTATGCTAGTTTTCAATATCAAAACATGTGCTTCGTAGAGTACATTAAGGCAGGCGCTGGTAATTCTAGGTTAGTAGTTGGTGTTAATAGTCCACTGGAATTAAACATACAATGTCAGTAGTGGTTTGATTTGAATTAGTCAGTTAATTAGATATGGACAAAGTATGAATTTGGGCTTTTAACTTGTAATCTACATCTCGTTAACTTGAATAAGAATACATGGTCTAACATAGTTCGAAGAACCAACCCAAACCATAGTTCATCCATTTGACCCCAAAATCACACCCCACCACCACCTCGACTTCTTCTTCCATGGTCCGTGATTTTTTACCCTCGAATGTTTCGGGAGTGTCTCGAATTGAGCCTTTTAAGATGATGGTCTGAAGCTAGCTCAAGGACTGAGGTCAAAATGTACCTTAGTTGAGTGTTCTCATTCAAGAACACTCGACTAGGGTCCATATTGTCCGCAAGTCCAAAAGGGTGGAGGTTCGAACCCAGTCCCCATTTAAACTGCTAGGTTTTCATTTTATTTTTTTCTGTTAGTTTTCGTCCATTAATTCATCTTCTACTCACTTTCTTGTCACGTGTAGAATTAATGGTTTGGTTTTACTCTGGATTTTTCTTCTCCTGATTTTGTTTGAATGATTTGAATTAGTTAGTGTCAATAAGTCTTGTATAAAACTGTGGCTATTCCTGTAATTGTTTGTTGTTACTATTGGTTCAAATTGTTTCATCTGTGTTCTCTATCATTTTTTGCATATGAGTTCAGTTTGTTCAGTGTATTTACAGTGCTCATTCATTTTGTCTAAGGTTAATTGTGATTTGTTCCCAATATAGTAGCTTATTCCCATGTATCTATGGGAATCAATTTTGACCTTACTAGTTCAATACAATATTTCTGATTCATTGAATCCTTCATCTTGGTTGTGATGCTGTTTGATCTATTTTGAGTTCAATTGATGTTGAGTTTAGTGATTTGAATCTAATTGTTGTTCTGTTAGGTTTAGAGTCTGAGATGAGCTTGACCCTAGTTTAAATTCAGTTTTGGTGTGCTAGTGTTAATTAAGAGCTAGTTTAATATGATCAATTAGTTGATTGGTAGGTTTGTTTATTGGTTATAGCTGATGGGGTAGTAGTTTCAGGGATTTCAGGGGTGGTTTGGGATTTAAAAACTTGAAAATGGTTTAGCTTGAGTGTTCTGTCAGTGGGTACTAATATACCATTATACTAATTCAAATTGGCTGATGGAAAAGGGGAATGATGGGTTGGATTAAGTCAGAAGTAACATAGGTTAAGGGGAATTAATTAAAAAATAGTTTACCCATAACCTTTGAATTAAATAATGAAATTAGACACTTAGTAGTGGCTATTAGGGAATATGATGGAGGAAATACATTTCTTAATGATCTAAGTGTTAAAATAGGCTGGAAAAGGGGTCTGTTATTTGGTATAAATGAGAGGCATATTGGACAGAGTAAGGGGCTTCTCTTTTGGACCAGTTTCAGAGCATTATGAGAGTTTAGAGTTCTTCAAACATTTAGTTCTTGAGAGTTAATCAACTCTTGATCAGTTTTTGAAAGTGGAGGATTCAGGCAGTTCTTCAGGCATCAGTTTTAGGATAGCATTTTAAGAGAGTTTTAAGGGGCTATTCTCAGGCAGTTTGAGAGAGAATTTGAGAGAGTTTAAAGCTTAAAAAAATAGAGGGGAAATACTGAAAGCCTCACTATTTCATTGAAGTTTTCTTTTGCTTCATTGATTTTATTTTTCTGATTCAAAACCACTAGACTGATTACATACTGAGAATACAGACACATACTGAGCTTCACTGTTCCATTGAAGTTTTGGTCCAGTTTTGATTTAATTCAAGCTCAGTTGAGTTTTTGGGTGTTGGCTATTGCTGTTGAGTTTTTTACAAATCCTTTCATACTTTGCTTGTGTGTGTTTCTAGTTTGGTATTGGTATTGCTGTTAGTTTGAATCTGACTGGCTGCTGCTGTGATCCGTGGTGCTGTTTGCTCAATCTGTAGCTGACCTCCCTTTCTTCTTACTTGTATTTTAACTTCCAGGTATCTCTTATGATTTAACATAAGCTTTGATGAACCATCTAGTTGATTTGAAGAGTAAATACAGTAATGAATTGATTGAAGGCGAAGCCTGAGTTTATTGCATTTTTTTGTCTAGTGTAAAATGGCATGTTTATCTAAAGCTTGATATCGTTTGTATATCTGGACTGTTTTGGACTACTTCGGTTGTATTGTTCAGATTGCATATTGTAATTAGGATTTTTTTAGAGATTTAGACATAATTGAATCATTAATTTGCAATGGACTGTTAATTTGTAGTTATCAGCTATAGTTAGTACTTGTTTTAGGTTTAGCACTTTTCTATTTAGAACTTAAAATTCATAAATAGTTTGAACTTGCAGTTAAGTTAAAATCAGTGGTGATAGCCATATCGAGTTCAATGCTCAACCAAACGTGCTTCCTAAACAATTTCGTAATGCAATATTTAATATAAGTATGCTAGTTTTCAATATCAAAACCTTTGCTTCGTAGAGTATATTAAGGCAGGCGCTGGTAATTCTAGGTTAGTAGTTAGTGTTAATAGTTTACTGGAATTAAACATAAAATGTCAGTAGTGGTTTGATTTGAATTAGTCAGTTAATTAGATATGGACAAAGTATGAATTTGGGCTTTAACTTGTAATCTACATCCCGTTAACTTGAATAAGAATACATGCTCTACCCCATTATCGATTATTAAACACACTCCTAAGAATAGGGGAGTAACTTTGTTAGGCAGAAAATGTGGGCCTCAATGATTCGATCCCTTGATCATCCCTGAGTGGCCTGAAAGGCATTATCCGGTTTGGGCTGGCCTCAAGGCCCATTTGCTACGATTCATTCATAGGCAGAACCATTTGGTTCATCAATTTGGGCCTGATTTAAAGATTTCAATACATAGTCTAACATAGGACAAGCTTGGGCTTTCGAGTTAGGTAGCAGGTTCAAATTAAAAGGTTCCCTCCTTTTGTTTGAACCCGCACTTGAACTCGAAGCTTGGAAAATTATAATAGTAATTAATTAGGACTTTTGGAGACAAATAAAAAACAAAAAATCATTGTTTACTCTAAGATTGACCTTTAAATGAAAAATGAGATGAGCCTCGCCCCAATAAAAAAATTCAAAGATTGCGGGGCCCTCATTAGACGTATATAGTAATACTCTTAGATTCCGGGATGAGCCATTTAGCGAACTTCACGGACTTCCCCAAATAATAACGCGTTTGTCTCTTTAGGCGCGTATTTTAAACATTACCTCCCTAAACTCGGGTGCGCATTTATGTGACCCAAATCCAAATCTCAACGATGTTATAATATGTCCAAAAATTACGGGTGCATTTATGTGACGTGGCTCAAGACATGTTCTAATGACGTTGCAATTCTCTTTTTAAAATAATAATGACAAAAAAGTAAAGAGTTAAAAATTTTCACATAGGTTCAACATGCATTAAAATCAGATAAATAAGCCGAATATGATAGTTGAGCGACCGTGCTAGAACCACGGAACCCGGGAATGCCTAACACCTTCTCCCGAATTAACATAATTCCTTATCCGGATTTCTGGTTCGCGGACTGTAATACAGAGTCAATCTTTTCCTCGATTCGGGATTCTAACCGGTGACTTGGGACACCATAAATCTCCCAAGTGGCGACTCTGAATTAAATAAATAAATCCCGTTTCGATTGTCCTTCAATTGAAAAAACTCCCTACATCCTAGCGGGTGCAGGTAAAAGAAGGTGTGACACCCAGGCCTGTGCACGTTGGCATAGTCCATCCCAGCCGGAGCCATTTCCATATTGTCCGGAATATGGTGCGTCGCTCGAAAATTATCTAGATGGAACTGCAATAAATCACTATGCTCCCAGGGAAGGGCTGGGCTTTTAGTTTGAAAATCCCTTCGAATATGCATCTTCTTTGGGAGGATGTTGTCTACAGTAAGGGGAACAAGGGGTTTTCCTGCTTCTTCCTCCTCGCCACCGGAGGAGGGCGGAACCCTAGATGGGGCATTATCTTTAGTCTTTTTACTGCTCTGATAACGTTTGTCATGTTATCCTATGTAATAAACAAAGCACTAACGACGAGAAGTGTGGCTTCAAAGAAGTGGAAGAGTCTCACACGAAATAACGGTTGCTAGAAATAAAGGCAAAGAAGGAAGCCAGAAAAGGTTTTCCAAAGGTTCGAAAGATGAAACAGACTGAACCTTCCCCCTATTTATAGGGTTAGGATGCGCAAAAATCGAGAAGGCATGATTCAAAACGGGCGCGGGAAACCAGAACATCACATCATCCTCTGAACCGCCTCGGGAGTAAGTATAATAATGACGCATGGGGGCGATGATGTAATTTCGGCAAAGTCATACATTTCATCTCATTCACGTTACCGCCCCCAGGGCGAGGTCAAATTCTCCAAAGACGAGGTTTGCATTTCCGCCCATTGAAGACGCCTACCGAATGCGCCTCCAACGAGCGGAGGGACTAACTGTATAGGGTCAAATTTGACCCTCAATGTCTCTACGTCGAAGGGTACGCCCATTGAGCATACGTCAACTAAAGCAAGGGTATGACTTGGGCGTGGGGACAAAGGCGACGTCGTTTAAAACTCAGCGTCCTCACTAGGGGGACGTTGAATACTTTTGTACTTTTATGATTATTTTGAGGAAGGACTCCTGCGATATAAAGGAGACATTCACATTGTAAAGGGGCATCATTATTATTCTCAAATAATACAACTTTCTGATTTTCTCCTACTCTCTCTCTATATATACATCTAACGAACACTTATCCTCGAGCTCATACTATCAGATCTACTATAATAATTTCATCTTTCCTATCTCTAGGGTTTATTATATTTGATTACGATTTACCCCTATTTATTTTTAATTATTTTTAAGCTTACAAAGTATATTGATAACTTTTGAGCCAAACAGCGATATTCAAACCAACTTATTTTATTTATTTAATTAAACATCTTGTTACATTACACAAGCACAATTACTGAGTCAACATGCACAACAAGCTTAGATTAGAAGGACTTGCACTAAATTGTGTAGCTAGAATTCAAATTTGAAACCAAGTTGTTGACTCTATGTCTTAAATCTCAATCAATCAATTATCTCAATATCAAAAATACCAATTCTTAATTAGCTGTAGCCGAATATATAAATGCTTTGTATTCATTATGTCATACCATAGTTGTTGGGTTTTAAGTATTTAATATAGGTGAATGGGAAATGGAGTGAAATGAAATTTGAGTGAAATTTTAAGTTTCTCCCCTTAGCAAAGGGATATTGTCCCATATTGGAAGAGAAAAAGGTTTTTGATGGGTATATAAGCAATTGCTCTTCTTCTAGCTCATAAAGAGTTGAGAAGAAGGCAAGCCTCGCGCCGTCGTCGCTCGCTCGCTCGCTCGGCTCGGCTTCGTCCGAAGCTTCGGCTTCAGAAATGTTATTAAATATTTGTTTTAATAACAGAATATTAATATTAAAATAAATATTAATATTAAATCTAATTTTCAGTTTTCTGTTTTTGTAACAGAAAATTAACTACCCTTCAGTTTTCCCTCTTTATTGTTGAGTAAATAGCCATTTATGTTATGACATTTATGTTGTGGTCGTTTTTTGTATAAACAACCATTCTGAAGAGTTGCACCTATTCAGATTTCAGCCCAACTTTGGCTATAAAGACTATTCTGCTTAGAATTTCCATACGATTTTCTGAGTTTCTCCTCCTTCTTATGCATACTTTTAACATCAAACAATGCAACAGTAAGTGTGATTTGCTACCAAAATTTGTGTTCGCTGAAACACTGGGGTTTGAAGTACCATTACACCAGTGTATAATTCTTTCTATCCTGAGAGGAAATAATCCATAACCTTGGGTACCAGGAGGAGATTAAATTCCTTAAGGAAACACTGTGAATTCAGTGGGCTCGAATTGATTTCTATCTTTTTACGTTTTCTGTTTATATATTATTCTACTTTGTTTTTCCAGATTAGTTTACAAATACAATTTACCAACAAGCTTAAGGAATTTAATATATATTCTGTATTTGTACTCACTGTTTTTGGAGAGTAAAACCTTTGTGGTTTTTGTACTCTATTGGAGATTAAAATCTATGTGATTTTAACATTTGTGTCATTCTTTTACAGAAATGACTAATAAAAATGTGAACCAAGTTGTTCCAATGGTGAATTCAAATGCCTCAACGAGTAGAACAACACCGGCAGCATTGGCACCAACGGAGAAACCCGAAAAAAATTTTGGAATTAATTTCAAGCGCTGGCAGCAAAAGATGTTCTTCTATTTGACTACTCTAAGTCGCTAGAAGTTCATCAAGGAAGATGTTCGTGTGATATCCGATGGAACTCTAGAAACTGAACACTTTTTCGTGATTAAGGCGTAGAAGCATTCAGATTTTTTGTGCAAGAATTATATTCTAAGCGGGCTGGAGGATGCTTTGTATAATGTCTACAGTGGTGTGGAAACGTCAAAAAAACTGTGGACTGCGCTTGAAAAGAAATAAAAAATCGAAAATGTCAGGTTGAAGATGTTCATTGCTGCAAAGTTTTTGGACTACAAAATGGTAGATAGCAAGTCTGTTATTACCCAAGTCCAGGAATTGCAAGTGATTATTCACGATCTCCTTGCTGAAGGTATAAATCAAATTAATATTGATGTTAAAAGTAGTAATCTTAGTATTTTTACTAACAGAAATTTCATTGAAAGTCTTGTCATCAATGAAGCATTCTAAGTAGCAGCGATGATTGAGAGGCTGCTTCTTTTGTGGAAGGACTTGAAACACAAACTCAAGGAGATGTCCCTTGAAGATCTCATTGTTCGGTTGAGAATCGAAGAGGACAACAAAGCTGTTGAAAAGAGAGGCCGTGGAAACTCAACAATAATGGGAGCAAATATTGTTGGAGAGAACAAAAAGAGGAAGAAGGCTTCTGGACCGAAATACAACCCAAGAAAGAAGCGGTTCAATGAAAATTGCTACAATTGTGGAAAATCCGTACACAAATCTACGGAGTGTCGTGCTCCGAAGAAAGACAAGAAGAAGGGTCAAGCAAACATGGTTGAAAAGCATGATCATGTTGATGACGTGTGTGCCATGCTTTCCGAGTGCAACTTTGTGGGCAATCCTAAAGAGTGATGGATTGATTCTGGAGCCACTCGCCATGTTTGTGTTGTTAGAGAAGCTTTTGCTACTTATGCTCCTGTTGGACCCGATGAGACGCTTTCTATGGGAAATGCTGCAAAGGCCAAGATTGAAGGATGTGGGAAGATATTTCTCAAAATGACTTCCGGCAAAGTGGTGACTTTGAATAACGTCCTTTATATTCCCGAGATTAGGAAAAATTTAGTCTCTACTGGACTTCTTATTAAGAATGATTTTAAATGTATTTTTTTTTTCGATAGGTTGTAATAAGTAAGAACAAAATGTTTGTAGGAAAAGGTTACCTCACTGAGGGCCTTTTTAAGCTGAATGTAATGGTTGTTGAAAATAATAATAAAATTTCAGCTGTCTTACTTACTTAAGCCAAATGAATTATGGCATATACTTTTGGGTCATGTTAATTATAAAACCTTGCGAAAAATGATTAATTTGGAAGTATTGCCTAAGTTTGAATGTGACAAATCAAAATGTCAAGTATGTGTGGAATCTAACTATGTTAAACATCCTTATAAGTCAGTTGAAAGGAATTCAAATCCTTTAGACTTAATTTACACAGATATTTGTGACATCAAGTCAATACCATCTCGCGGTGAAAAGAAGTATTTCATAACTTTTATTGATGATAGTACTAGATATTGCTATGTTTACTTACTTAATAGTAAGGATGAAGCAATAGACGCATTCAAGCAATACAAAAATGAAGCTGAAATGCAACTTAACAAGAAAATCAAAATGATAAGAAGTGATAGGGTGGTGAATATGAATCTCCTTTTGAATAAATATGTTTAGAATATGGAATTATTCATCAAACAACGACCCCTTACACGCTCCAATCCAATGAGATTGCAGAAAGAAAGAATCATTCATTAATGGAGATGATGAATACATTATTGATAAGTTCTGGTTTGCCACAGAACTTGTGGGGGGAAGTCGTTCTTACGGCTAGTCGAATACTAAATCGAGTACCCCATAGCAAAACACAATTCATTCCATATGAAAAATGTAAATGAAGGAAGCACAACTTGAATTATTTTAAAGTGTGGGGGGTGTTTGGCAAAAGTGTAAGTTCTAAACCCAAAAGGGTAAAAATAGGATCGAAACCCGTTGATTGTGTTTTCATAGGATATGCGACTAATAGTAAAGCATATCGATTTTTGGTTCATAAATCAGAAAATCTTGACATTCATAATAATACGGTTATAGAATCAGATAATATTGAGTTCTTTGAAAATATATATCCATATAAAAAGGAATGTGAGTCGATCGATGAAGGATCTAAATGACCTCGGGAAGAAACAAAAGAAAGTGCACTTAATCAGGAGGATCCAAGACGTAGTAAACATCAAAGAACGTCTACTTCATTTAGACCAAATTTTGTGACTGTCTTATTGGGAAATGAGCCTCAAACATTTAAAGAAGCTATGTCTTCTTCGAAATCATTGATTTGGAAAGAGGCAGTCAATAGTGAAATAGAATCCATACTGAACAACCATATATAAGAATTGGTTGATCTTCCTCCTGGAAATAAACCGTTGGGTTCTAAATGGATCTTTAAGAGGAAAATGAAAGATGATGGAACTATTGACAAATTTAAGGCAAGACTTGTGGTCAAAGGGTATAGACAACGAAAAGGTCTTGACTATTTCGATACATACTCTCCATTTACAAGAATTACTTCCATATGAACGTTAGTAGTATTAGCTGCAGTTTATGGTCTTGAAATTCATCAAATGGATGTTAAGACAACCTTCTTAAATGAGGAGTTGGAGGAAGAAATTTACATTGAACAACCTGAAGGGTTTGTGGTTACAGGTAAAGAAAAGAAGGTATGTAGACTTGTTAAGTCCCTTTACAGACTAAAACAAGCACCCAAACAATGACATGCAAAATTTGACCAAACAATGTTGTCAAACGATTTTAAAATAAATGAATGTGATAAATATGTGTACATTAAAAATGTTCCAAATCACATAGTCATTGTTTGCTTGTATGTAGATGATATGCTGATAATGAGTAATGACATTGCCAACATAAATGCGACTAAGCACATGCTAACGGGCAAGTTTGATATGAAAAACTTGGGAGTTGTTGATTTAATTCTGGGAATTAATATCCATAAGACTTCTCAAGGTCTTGAATTATCACAATCTCATTATATTAAAACAATACTTGAAAAATTCAAGCACTTGGTCTTTAAAGTTGCAAAGACTCCAATTGACGTGAATCTTGCATTAGCAAAGAACAAAGGTCAAAGCACATCACAATTGGATTATGCTCATGTGTTGGGTTGCTTAATGTACATCATGAATTGTACCCGACTAGATATAGCTTGTGCTATAAGTAAATTAAGTCGATATACGAGCAATCTAGTTCAATCTCATTGGATGGCCATGAAACGAGTTTTAAGGTATTTAGTACATACCCAGGACTTTGCTTTGCAATACAGTAAATATCCTGCAGTCATTGAGGGATACTGTGATACAAATTGGATCACTGGATCAACTGATTCCAAGTCCACTAGTGGATATGTATTCACTATTGGTGGAGGAGTTGTATCTTGGAAGTCGTCCAAACAAACTTGTATTGATCGCTCTACAGTGGAGGCTGAATTCATAGCCTTAGATAAAGCCAGTGAAGAAGCTGAATGGCTCCGGAATTTCTTGGAAGATATTCCATTTTGGCCCAAACCATTGGCACCAATATGCATACATTGCGATAGTCAAGCGGCAATTGGAATTGCTGGGAGTGCTATATATAACAGTAAATCTCGTCATATACGACGAAGACATAAACCCTTAGGCAATTACTCTCTGGAGGAATTATCACGATTGATTATGTAAAGTCAAGTAATAATGTGTCAGATCTACTCACAAAAGGTCTAACTAGAGAGTTAGTTGAGAAATCATCAAGGGGAATGAGACTATGGCCGAGAACAAGTCATAGTGGTGGTAACTCTACCTAGAAGACTGGAGATCCCAAGATCTAGGTTCAAGGAGATCAAACAAAGTCATTAATGACGGTTCAACATTGTCAACTAAACTTTTGGTCCATTCTCGTGATGAGATAATGTTCAGTACCAAGGATAAAGCATTAAGGCATTTTAATAATTTCTAAATTTGATACGGGGTATATCAAATAGTGTATTTACGTGATGACATGTTTAGGATTCACCTATGTAAGTGTGAAGTGTTAGCCGCTTCAAGGAGAACTTTGGAAGGCCAGTTCTCTATGCACTTATGAAATCAGGCGGTATTTATGGCTGAAACGAACACAACAATGAGAACCAAAGACGGTTGAGGGTTGGTTGTGTGACTTATGATTGTCTAGGTATACACTAAAGTTCGACGGTTCAAAGATATCAAATCTACCGATTGATCGAGCATATCCGACATAAGTTCACTGCGGAAAGTTCAAAGGGAAACCTACTTATCCAGATGCAATTAATCCTTTCTTGCGAATCACACAGTTTTTCATGCATGTTTCTGCGATATAGTCATTCCCCATTCATGTGGGGAATGTTGGGTTTTATGTATTTAATTGTATTAAATACTTAGAAAAGGGTGAATGGGAAATTAAGAGAAATGAAAATTTTGAGTGAAATTTTAAGTTCCCCCCTGGCAAAGGGATATTGTCCCATATTGGAAGAGAAAAAGGTTTTTGATGGGTATATAATCAATTGCTCTTCTTCTAGCTCATAAAGAGTTGAGAAGAAGGCAAGCCTCGCGTCGTCGTCGTCATTCGCTCGCTCGGCTCGGCTCGACTTCGGATTTTGATTTTGATTTGGATTTGGTCAAATGATCGATTGATTAATATTTGGACCAAATATATTTATTAATAGTAAAATATTAATAGAAATATTATTAAATATTTATTTTAATAATAGAATATTAATATTAAATCCAATTCAGTTATCCAATTTTCAATTTTTTATTTTTGTAACAGAAAATTAACTACCCTTCAATTATAAAATAACAGTAAGTGTGATTTGTTACCGAACTTTGTGTTCGCTGAAATACTGGGGTTTGAAGTACCACTACACCAGTGTGTAATTCGTTCTATCCTGGGAGGAAATAATCCATAACCTTGGGTACTAGGTGGGGATTAAATTCCTTAAGAAAACACAGTGAATTCAATGGGCTTGAATTGATTTCTATCACTTTACATTTTCTGTTTATATATTATTCTGATTTGTTTTTCCAGATTAGTTTACAAATACAGTTTACTAACAATAGTAACTAAAATTAAATGCATACTAATTCAGTAGCCAGTACCATAGACAACATGCATTAGAGTAAGTTATCTACATCACACTCTATCAACTTGTTTGGATAGCTTTATGTATCGTTTCATAATGTATCGTATAGTATTGTTATATTGTATCGTTTTGATGTATATAGTGTTTGGATAGATTGTATTATTTGTCATCGTCTCATGATGTCATGCACCAACAATATGAAGAAAAAACTTACAATATTATAAAGAAAAAGTAAGCTACGAGGTAAATATTATTATATAGAAAGGTAGGGTAAAAGATAAAATAAGATTATTTAATAATAATGAAGGGCAAGATGAGAGGAAAAAATAAGCAATGACGCAACCACACTAAATTGGTCGTTCGACTCGTTCATTAAAGTGGCACTTTTCGTTACGTGATGACGGATTTAACGATACGATAAAATAAAATTTAAGAAACAATCAAAATAAATATTGTATTTAAAGCAATAATACTATATAATACAACATGTAACAACCATCCAAACAAGCTGTAAGGTTGCGATCTTTTTTTCCAGATAATGCATATATATGAGTTGCTTTATGCATCAGACTGTCCCTCTTTCCGTAATACAATCAGACATCTTTATAATAACCTTGCTTGTTCCGATACTTTTTTGTTGATATAGTGAAATTCTATTATAAATGATATATATTATAATAGAAGAAATTACTCTCATTGTCAGTTAGCCCAACATTCTAACAAAATTGGACCTATATTTTCCCTTCTTACCCGGTATGGTCCAGTTTCTATAATGTTAAAAAAATTATTTTCACCGATTAGCCACATCATTGTCCCCATTCTTTTTCTTTTGCAGAGAAATTTTTTCCATTCCCAAATCAGTTTTCTCTTTTAAATTTTCTTCCCACCCCTATTTCTCTTTCATTTTCAATTCGCTCTTGCTCTCTCTCTCTCGCAAAATAGTCGAATTCTTCTTCAGATTTCCTTGCTCCGTTCATCTGTATCTTCCTCTTCCACAAGATAACACTGTTGAACAATCCACACCGGATCTATCTTTTGTAGCCTTTTTCTTTTTGATTCAGTGCTCGCCGAAGCCGATTCCGACTTTCACACTAGAGGATCCTTTTATTCCCATTCGAAGAAAAAGAAAATATTGAGTGATTATTTCTTTTAATTCTTGTCTCTTATTCTAAGTTATGAAATCTCCTTCTTCTCACTTTTAATGACTTCCGAAGAAGGAAGAATGATGTATATGTTGTATATAACTATATATACTTTGTATAATCATGTATAACCATATATATTTGTGTGTATTCTCATAGTTATACATAATTATACATGATTATACACAAGTATACAAGATTATATATAATTATAACCATGTATATTTGTGTGTATTCTCATAGTTATACAGACCTATACATGATTATACACAAGTATACAAAATTATACATAATTATACAATATAGATAATTGTAAAAAAAATTGCCATAAGATAGTGTGTATTATTATATATTTATGTATAATTTTTTTTGGTAATTAAATATTTTGTATTACCAGGGAAAATATTTACAAGTAAATCAAACCCTTACAAGATAACTTTTTTCTATACATCACACCCCTCCCCATGAATTGTTATTTACACTTGTATCTAACTATTACACTGGGTACCAATCTAGTCTATGTAGCATTCCCACTATATGTTTGGTACTTCGACAATATAGCTCTTGAATGATCTTCTTACTTACTGCTTCCCAACCTTTCACCTTTGCTTGAAAAATTCTAGTATTCCTTTCTTGCCAAACATGGTATACTGTTGCTGCTACTGTCATTTTGTACAACTCTGCAGCAGCTGTTTTTCTTTTAGTCTTCTTCTCATCCCATCGTAGTTCTTCATCCCAACCAGCTACATGTCTTCTAATTCCTTGCCATGCTAACAGTGTGCTCCACAATGCTTTTGCATATGTGCATTCAAAGAACAAGTGCTGTATAGTTTCATTGGCTTGCTTGCACAAGACACATTCCTGATCCACCTGCATTCCCCACTTCTGCAATCTATCCTTTGTGTATAGCTTCCCATGAGCTGCCACAGTTAGCATAAATGTCCATCTTGGGCATCCTGTATTATGGCAGACTACCCTTCTCCAACTAACTTTCTCAAATCTTCCACGCAGCCTGTGATATATGTTTTTAATTGAGCAGCTTTGCATATTCATGATATCTTCATAGCTGAGCCCTGCCTCCATGATATATTTATGTTTATGTATAATTAACGTATGACTATGTATAACAATGTATATAACGTGTTTAATAATGTAAATTTTTATTTTTTCAGTGAAATAAGAATTTCTCTTACAAAACTTTGAATTTTGCAAAAAGTAAAAATAAAAAATAAATTATAGACTTTAAGGATGATTATATTTTTTACTTCAACTTTCTGATATTGTGAATTTTAGGAAATACTATACAGAGGGAAGTAAAAAATAAATAATAATGAAAATGAAAAAGGGAAAAGATAAAAATGAAAGAAAAAAGTGAAATCTGATTTAGGCATGATTATGAGTGTAGTTGACGAAGTTCGACGAAATTTGCGAGCTTGACTTGTTTTTATAAAATTAATTAATGTTTGTGGGCCACCGAATGAAATTCGTATTTGTGGGTTAGAACGGCGAAAAGTGCTTTTTCCAAGTGTATTTTCATGTAAATTTTCCATTATAATATAATCAATTCTCATAAAAACTTGAGCAGTTATAATAGTGTAGTCACTTTTAACTTAAACAAGTTTACACGTTAGGGACGTACGTAAGCTAGTCTTAAAATGCGGTAATATTTGTCTCTCTCTTTCTCACGTTTGCCTCGTTTGCATCTTTCTCTTGCCGTCTATCTTTTTTAACTCCGTCAGGACTTCTAAATTCTGTTCGCTCTGAGGCGGTAGCTTTGGATTGATAACATCACTCTGAATCTTCAGAAAGTTATGTAAGATTCAAATGCCATTGTCGCCTGGTATTAAGCTTCAGTTTCGTTTCTTAAGATCTGCTGGCCGGTTAGCTCTCCGATCATACTTGTCTAATTGCGTTTATATCCTCCAATTTCATCTTAAATTAACATATGCACGAATTTCTGCGCAGTTTAACTCGTTTTTTTATTCATATCTTTGTCCCTTGCTTTTTAAAATCAAATAGTGGTGCTAATAGTAGTGTATAGTCAATTCCTGAATTTCGACCAATTTTTTTTTTCTTTTCCTGAATTACAACTATATTTGTGCTGAAATTTAGCACATTTGAAACTAGAAGTTGGATGATCTCAAGTTTGATGATGGAGATAACTTTTGATTTAGGTAACCGATGTTCTTGCTGGGTTCTGAAATTTTTTTAGAAGCAACATAGAAGTAACCTAATGATGCAAAATTATTTGAGCCCTCCCCGTGTCAAGAAGCCACGCCAAGTGAACTCTCAGGGTCTTGCCTGGGCTACTCAAAGGAGTGTCTAAGGTACCCATACGAGTTAGGAAACTCTATGGGCGCCTAGTCATGTGGTGGCGTTGGGCGCCTAACGTCTGCCAGAGGCTTGTGATATGGAACAACTATGCTTTGCGGGATTTTACTTGGGAAGGATAAAGACCTCCGTTGATTGAGCACTTGAGGCACCACTCTTAAGAGCCTCGTGCGTTGATTTGCGAGCAAGGGTCCGTTGGCCTAGACATGTAATTGGGGTGGCGCTGCACTACGCGAGATGGAAGTATGTCGTAAGAGCAGTATTTGTCAATGCCTTAGCCTTATGACAATTGTTGCCATTATATAGCATGACAAAGGCCAATTAGATTAAGCATCGCCGTACTCGGGCAAAGTACAAGCTGCATCAGCAGGCACAAGACAAGTGTTAACCTTGAGGAATGGAATGTGCGCGTGCGTGTAATGGACTGTGCGTGCGAGAGGGTCGCTCAGTATTACGCGAGGGATTGACATGTCTGATGCCATTCTCGGGTGTGCACCTAGACAAGATTCATCATATGAAATGCGCAACAGGAGTATGACAACAAGTCATGGTTGAAACCCTTGATATCAAACTGGCGGCACAACTGAAGCTAGGCCTTTGAGGCAAGCTTCGCCATAGTTACAAGTTCGTGAAACCTGGGGTAAGAGAAGACTAGCTTGTATTCAGGTGAGACTACATGTGCTCCACTAATTTGTGCACTGCTGATACTAAGGAGGAGTCGGCCATGACGCTAGACACGCGTTAGCTTAAGGGCATAGTTGATTGTTCGAGCTGTGTTAATTGTGATGTGGTCATTTGCTTGGTTTGACGATTTTGATGCAGTTTATCTCAGTAGGTAGGAAGGGTGTATTCTCATTTGCCTCAGTCGCACACCATCATGTCTTTTCTTGTTTATGCAGATGATATTTATCATCACTAGAGGTCATTGTCAGCTTGGGAATCTTAACTATTTTAGAAGTCAAAGTGATTCATAGTGCAAATGGAATAATTTATACACTCGCTATCTGAACTTCACCAGGAAGGCGTGGAGGATGAGTATTAGGGTTGAAGGTTGACATATAGTTGCGAGTCTCTCCTAGGCTTGTCAGTAATACTAGTTCTGTTGTTGTATTTTCTTATTCCTGGTCCGTTATTAATACATGTTGTGTTATTCGCTTCCATTACCCTGTTACCTTGTTGCAATTGTTTGTTGCTTTAGTTTCACTGTTCCCTCAGCCGAGGGTCTACCAGAAACATTCTCTCGATCTTCATAAAGTGGGGGTAAGGTCTGCGTACACATTATCCTCCCCAGGCCCCACTTGTGGGATTACACTGGGTTCGTTGTTATTGGTGTAGTATTTGAACTTCATCGGAAAGTACTCAAGAAGTGCTTAGGTATCTACACGGTACAATTCAGTGTGGTCTCTAGATATGTGAAATAATTCAATCTGTATATGTACTTTGATGCGTCGTGGGCTAGAGATGTGAGTGCCCGAGCCTCGACTTTTGGTTACATTTTGTTTTTGGTCAAAATCGTGTGAGTTGGTCATCCCAAAACGAAACACAATAGCTCGCTCATCTACTGAAGCTGAATGTCAACCTACATGTTCCACTTCCACACGCACCAACTGTTTACCGTGACAATGTGGTGCCACATTGTGTGAAAATCTTGTCTTTCACATTCGTATGTAAGACATTTCTGTAATTTTTTTTTTGATGAAGTAAGATGTTGCATTAAAGGCATCAAGAAGATGCAAAGAGTATAAGAAAGAAGTTCTGTTTGCTCCTAAATACAAAAATATAGGTCAGAGCTTTGAGCAAAACCAAAACCAAAAGGAAAAAACTGGCTTTTAAGCCATAATGAGAGAGCTAATAAAATCTAACATGGAAATTACATCATTTACATGGGCTAGATTACTCCAACTAAATAGATTCATCAAACACTTAGACTTCAGAGTGCAGTTGGGAGTTGAAATGCCATCAAAACATCTGCTATATCTCTCTGTCCATATACACCAAAAAATGCATGTGGGGATCATTTGCCAGATCTTCTTGATGGCCCTGTTAACTTTCCAAGAGTTCAAACTTTCCACTGCTACCTTTATGTTCTATGGAGTTGCCCAGCTAATTCCAAAAACTGATAGGAACATACGCCATATATTTGCTGCCACTGGGCAGTGTAAGAAAAGATGATTTATTGATTCTGAGCTTTGTTGGCACATATTGCTGTAAATTTTCACTTTGTTTAGAAGCAAGTGCAAGAAAAATAAGTCCAGGTTGTTCACATTCATCTCTTCAAAAGTCAACTTTCGACAACTATTTATTCAAGCTAGGCGTTGTTACACACTGCCTACCTTGAGTAGTCATATTAGCGCACATGTTTACTGCACATGTTTACTGTTAAAAAATTTGTTAGTGTTAGGCCCATTCTTTAGCATTCTATTAAGATGGTCTATTTGAATAAAGGTTGTTAGGTTGTTAACAGAGGCGGGCCCAAGATTTTAAGACGACGTGGGCACAATATTCTGCTCAACCAGTGCCCCCCTAAAGGGTTTTAATGTTCAGGGTACCAATTGATTCAAATTAACCATTTTTAAGGTATACGCATATACATAAGATTTCCGCCGAAGTTTACAGGGTCCGGTGACCCCTAAATAATACACATAGGTCCGCTTCTGTTTGTTAGAGTTAGACCTTATCTCTAGCATTTGAATGAGGATAAGTCTTGTTAAATAAGTGCCCTTCATCAAACGAGCACATTTTAGGAAGTTCATTTTTCATTGTATTTAAAGGCTGCTCATGGCTTAATGATCATATACGTCAATCATCAATTCTAGTCTTTACAGTTCTATCGTATAACATTTCGATAACTCTTCTCCATTTCAACCATATGATTTTGATTCTATACGTAACATTTAGGCACCATGTTTGTACCATTCAATTCTCCTGAAAAGCCTAGATATCTAAATTGTTTGCATTTATACATCACTATTTCATCTAATCTCACATGAACTTCACTCTTTTTAAGCTGACTAAACTTGGAGTGCATATATTCAGTCTTACTTCTACCTATCCTAACCATTACCCTCTCAAGTGCTTCTCCATATTTCAAGCTTTTGGTTAACACCCTTGATGATTCCATCAATTAGCATAGTATCGTCAGCGAATAGCATACACCATGAGATCTCATCGTATATTGTGTTGATTAGCTCATTCATAATTATGATGAACAATTACGAGCTCAATGCCAAACCCTGGTGTAACCCATGGTTATGGGAAACTCCTTCCTATCTCCTACTATTGTTCTCACAGTAGTGACTCCTCCTTACATTTTTTGTGGCATTTATATATTTAAGATGAATTCTTTTCTTCCCCAACACTCGCCAAAGGACCTTTCGTGGTATTTTATCATATGATTTCTCCAAGTCGATGGACCATGTAAAACTTTCTTCCTCTTATGATAAATTTCCATCAATTTTCTTTACAAGAATATAGCCTCTATTGTAGATTTACCAGGTGTAAATCCAAGCTGATTCTGCCACTCTTGTGATGTTCCTAAATCTACATTTTATCACCCTTTCCCGGAGTTTAATATTATGACTGATGAATTCAATCATGATAGTTTTGTAAAATTTTGACTTTCTCATTTGTTCTTATAAATTAGAATCATGGTATTCTTGCTCCACTTGTGGGGCATCCTCCCACTTCTTAGTATGGCACTAGATAGCTTGGTTAGCCGTCCTACTCCAATCTCTCCAAGACACTTCTAAACTTATACGGGATTACCATACTGTTCTAATCTTCATATTTCTCATGGCATCCTTTACCTTTGTCAGCCTAATTTTACGAGTGTAACAATGTTGTTAGAAGTCATCGCTTAAAGCAATGCAGTGATGCAAAGTGAGGGCTTACCGCTTCATGGGTGAAGCTATGTTTTCAAACAAGTGTACGCTCCAAACATGACAAGAAAGTGTTCTCGACGAATAAGCGGTCGGTTCTTTGAATCTCAACTTTAAGGAGTTTGATTAAAATAACGTGATTAGTCGGGGCTCGAAGAGACTCGGACACCCGGTGCTAAATCAAAAAAATAACGTGATTGCACATTGGATGTTGAAATTTAATTATTTGACTGCAATCTGATTATTGTAATACTCAATCCATATATATTTGGTATTTTTAATTTTCCATAAAATATGAGCTTCACTTTAATGAAGCTGCACTTAACTTATTGCTTTTTGCTTCAAGCCCCATGGGCCTTGTTGCTTTTTTGCGTTTTTCGCTTTTTTAAAACAGTGGAGTGGAAAGTTTCTATCATGTCCAGATGTATGGGGATCTAAAATGTTGTTCTTGTGGTTCAAATTGAATAACTGATTAGAATTGCCTCTCCATCTCTCCTTCATTAATTTTTCTTCTATCAACACTTGTTGAGAATTGTCTTTAATACACGCCACCTAGTTTATGTTCTTACTACTCTCAGTAAATTGCCAAACTTGTACTTGTAGAAAAAGTATGCAGACCTAAAGATAGAGAAATAATTCGAATTTGATCATTTATCTTAAATATCTTAAGAAGCATTCAGTTTTCAGGACTTTCATAGTACTGGTCTAGAAAAGTTGTATTTAATAATGTAAGATTATGAGTTTTCGATTTTTCTTTCTATTCTTTCAAGGAGTACTCTTCATAAGTAATAGAGCGTCTTTTCTAGTAAACTGATACTTGAGATAGTGATTAAATCTCTACTTTGATTATGGTCCATTTATTTCTTATTTATTTTTATTTTCCTATTTTCTATTCTTATTTTGGAGGGGAAGTGTGTGCCCAAGGCTTCAGTGAGTTCTTCTGCAGCTTTTCGGATAACAGCCCTGCTTCTTTTGAGTTCATGCATTAAGGAAGTATAGACGGCCTTTTGTTGAAGAAACACTTCAATTTGAGTTAACCAATTCTCACTTTGCAGGTTCATGGCATCAGCCTTGTGCTGATCATAGGAGAAGAAGCTTTTAAATCATGTTATTTTGTCTCAAAGAAGTGGCATTTATAAGCTCCTCTATGAGGTAGTAGTAGTTAAGAGATGGTATTGCAATTCAACTATCTGTTGACATGGAAGAGATACCAGATGAAGTTGGGCTTCCAGAGCATAGATACCCAAATACTGCATGGTGGCCGTCAGATTATGTTGAAAAGTTTGGATCCGTTTCACTTGATGGAAAAGAAGAAATTATGAGGAATCGGGAACCAACTGAGAGAGAATATGATAGGCTATCTTCTCAGACTGCTTCCCAGATTCTCTGGAAAACTGGAACACTTACTGAACCAATTCCAAATGGTTTCTACTCTGTTGTTCCTGTGAGCACTTAAACTTATAACTTCTTTGTATTGTTGCTTGTATCACGGCATTCGTTCTGCTTGATTAAAAATTCTTTTTGCCCTCTAGGATCTGAAGGAAGTGAATATTAACCACATACAACTGATACATTTCTAATAATAGATGCACTTCTGATATGATTTTGTCAAATGAGCAAGTTACATGCCATGGATGATAGAGTGAGAGAAATAAACATGATTGTTCAGCTGTGCTTCCACTTCGATATTATTTAATCCCTCGAAGAAAGATATATTTTTATCTTAACCGTTTTCCTATTTTAGTTTTTAAATTCATTCTTGAAATATAGGAAACCTTCAAGTTATCTACCTCATTTTTTTTCGAGTAGCTGAAAGAGGTTCTTCAAGTACTCGATCTAGGTTATCAAGTATCTTTGAGGACATCACACTGATAAAGGAAGCTTGAAGGGACATGTAAAGTTTGCAGTCTGAAAAGTAATTAGAACAATATCATGCCATAAGACTCTTTTTATCTATTTTTCGTGATGCTTAAGAACTTTAAATCTTTTAAATTACGGTCAAATCCCACTAGCAAGAAAAACATGAGATTCAGATTGTAGGATTTTCTTTTTAATTGGAAAAGAAGTTAAGTCTTCACTGGTTGTGAGGAGCTATGTTGCACGGACTCTCCAAAATGCTGGCGCACCATGTCGGATCCTTCAAAAATACACTACTTTTGGAGGATCCGACACGCATCCTGCAATATTTTCGGAGAGTCTGAGCAACATAGGTGAGGAGTGCTAAGTAGCTGCCATGTTGCTTTTATCCTTGCTTCCATATCTGCTTACTGGCATACTTTATTCTTAATTGGCGCAAAATGAAATCAACAAATCAAAGGAAAATAGAACTTTCAGGTCATAGGGATCATATGGTCAAAGACAAAGTTTTACAGGAATTCTTTGATTTATTGCAATGTGATTGAAGTGGACTGCCAATACAAGAGCATTGGCACCTCTTTGGTGGCTAGCAAAACTGAATTCTAACTGTTTGTTCCTCTGCTTCGGCAACATCTGATCATTGTGGAATGGGGACTGTTAGTTGCTGTTCTCTGTTTCTCTAATCATAGAAGGTTTGAGGTGAACAATAACATTAAACCTTCTCATGTACTCTACCTTACCCGAAAAAAAAGAAAGAAAAAACCTTTCTCATGTAGTCCAAGAAATGAATATATAAAGAAAGAAAAAACCTTTCTCATGTGGTCCAAGAAATGAATATATGGTCCCTTGTAGTAAATGGACACAGAAGTTTATATGGTGGTGCTTGGTCCATATATTACAAATTTTTGCTTGGTCCATATATTACAAAAATTACTTACTTTTGGAGGTGAATTAGAGTGGGTAGGGAGTTCGAGGAAGGATCTTACAACGTCATTTTTTAGGTAAAAGGCGAGATTAAAATGATCAGTTTCTTTTCTGAAAAAGATTAAATTACGTCGGAGGAGGATAACTATCCTCAAACACAGAAATGTGTGATAATAAACTGAATAGATCCTGCCAATGTCATTGGTTTTCTTGTAATAGACGTTAAGGATTATACCCATCACATGAAGCAAGACTAGTTTATCTATCCCACAGACTCAGGTCGTGTTTCATCTCTTCTTATGATATTCAGGTGATATACTTCCTCTTTCTCTTCTTTGGAATGCAATGGAGGAAGGCCATTCATTCCTAGGATCCCCTCATTCGTTTCATTCTTTTCTACAACCAAGATAGCATAATGTGGTCATTATTTTCTTTTGCTTCCATGAAAAAATTAGACCATGTCCGTTTCTCTGGGACAGGGATATAGAAGAAGGGAGGACGTAGAATTTCTCCTCTGTTAAGGAAAAGCTAACAACAAATTAAGAAGTGATATCGTGAATATGACTCTTTCTTTTGTGATAAATATAACGGTAAAAACTTTGCTGGCTTCTTTTATTTTTTGTTCTTATTCAGGATGCATATAGTTTAACTTTCTCTACTTTAATTTTTTATTGAATGTTGCACTTAGCATTGTTGCTCTCTTTTTTCCTGAGACTATTGTAACTCTACTCTTTTTTCTTTTATGGGATCCAGTGTGTAATTTTACTCTTAATCTGCTACTTATTGAAAAAGACTCTACTCCTACGCTGCTATCAGCATATGTTTCCTCTTTTTGAGGAAATTATTGTACTGGCTAGTTTCATGAATGGTAAATATTTGTTAACTTCGCCATTATAATTATTAATCTAAATCTTATATTTCCATATGATTACAGTTTTCTCGAGATCCATCAACTACCTCAATAGTATTTTGTTCGATTAATCTGATCCTTTATATTGCCCAAGGAATACACCTGAAATTGACCTTTACATTTCTGTCAAGAACACATTTCTATGGGAGTTATATATTCAGTGCCCTAGAACTTTAATGTTTGTACTTTTTATATCTTCTAATGTGGGTGCTGTTACAGAATTACAATAGGAATTGTATGGCTAAACTTTTTAATGTGTGAGTTCTTTCTCTTCTCCTGTTTTGCAGGAGAAAAGGCTAAAGGAACTTTTTGAAGACATTCCTACATTGGATGAGCTTCATGCTTTGGAGCCTGAGGGTTTAGGAGCAGATGTTATAGTTGTGGACACCAAGAAAGACAAGAAGCTCTCAATGCTAAAGCAACTCATTGTTGCACTGGTGAAAGGTTTGAACTCAACTCCTGCAGCAATGATAAAAAAGATAGCTGGATTGGTGGGTATTCATATATCCTTTTCTCCCAATTTACGAATTAACTTTTCCCATGAGTTCATGATTTTCTTGAAGAACTGTGGTGTCCGGGCCAACTTGTGCGTACCTCGACTAATTCCACGGGGTACCTGCTACTCCCACCATCTCAGGTTCCATGTAGCTCTATCCACCAAGACTTGGGACAGATTTCATCACCGTTTCCCTTGAGTTCATACTTGTTTATCTTAGTTGTGGATAAGATAATGTATGGTATAAAGAACGACGTTTAGCCCATATATAGGAAGAACAAAGACAAATTGAGAATAGACAGAGTTATGGTGCCTAAAATGAAGTCAATATGAATATCAAGCTTAAAAATGACATAGTAGAAGAAAATATGGTTCATAAAATTAAAGTAGGATGATTGAAATCGAAGAGTTCTATGGAGCTACTATGTAATAGAAAGATACTCAACAAATGGAAAATAAATTTCTGTAGAGCAGCTGTGAGACCAACAATATTACATGCGAGGGAATTTTGGGTTTTTGGGATCTAATATATCTGCAAGATGATTTTGTAGAAATACGGATGGATGTGCGCTCTTACAAGATTGGTTGCGATTAGAAATGATCACATCAAATAGAATTGCTTGAAGCACACTTAGAGGATAGAATGAGGTCAATTGTAGAAGATGGTTTGACCATGCTTCTTGTAGACTTCCGAATGCACCAATTGTAGGTGCGACAAGATGATACTTGAGGGTGCTAAAAAGGGCAGATATACGAAAAAGCACACGATGTTGTCTCAAAAGATCTTAATCAATGGGGATTTAGCTAAGAATAGAATATAATGGAAGCAAATAATCCGTATATGCTATACTGAAATTCCTACTAGTTGGGATTAAGGATAAGTTGCTGTTACACTTACATTAGTTCCAACATTTTTAGGATTGGAGACTTGTATGTCCTATATAAAGGGATAAAGAAACACACAATTTAATTTATTTGAAGGCTAAGTATGCTTAGCCAAATATCACGAGTACCTAAACCAGAATTTACCAATAACTCAAGGATCAGAAGTTTATTCATCCCTTTAGTAAAATAGGAATTCAAAATGTATTTTTTAGTTTCTAATGGGGAAGCGTAAGAATTCAAACTGAAAATATTTTAGTGTTAAAATGGTGGGAGCATGTGAAATCTGTAGGTTTATGCTTTGAAGTTTTATTACTCTTAGAAAAGGGAAAAGAGTTGACATTAAGGTCTATCAACATTTGTGATTCCTTTTTGTTGCTTGTATGACTTCCTACACAGGTGTCTGATGTTTACAAACAACCAAACTCGGAACTATGTCATGCTAAAGCTTCACATGATGAAGCCTCTCACATTTCTGACAACCGAGGTGTCCAGATGTTGGGTCAAATAAAGCATGGCTCATGCCGTCCTCGAGCAATATTATTCAAATTACTTGCGGATACTGTAGGTCTTGAAAGCCGGCTAGTTGTGGTGAGCTTGAAAATTATTTTTGCTCGCACATTTCTGTTTATCTCTAAAATTAGGACTAAACAGTGTCTCTCTACTTGTTACTATGAATCGTTGCTAACTTTTCTTTAATTTCCATATCTGCTTATATTTTACTTATTATAATTTTATGTTTCACAAATCAGGGTTTACCTTCTGAAGGAGCGTCCGAGTGTGAAGAATCTTATAAGCACATGTCTATACTAGTTGTGCTAAATTCTGTGGAGCTACTTGTTGACCTTATGCGTTTTCCTGGTCAACTTATTCCACGAACAACCAAGGCTATTTTCCTAACCCACATAGCTGCTGGGGAGAGTGATTCTGCAGAAAATGATTCCTGCGATTCACCTCTGGAGCCGAACAGCCCCCTCTATGGGGTTTCAGAGAGAAACGATACTGATAGGTTAGAAGCAAATTATTCTTCATTTTTTTGAATAATTAAGGATGATCACCAATGATTGCAATTTTTTTTTTGAATTGGTAACTATTGTATATATTAATAACATCAGTACATAGGTTGCACTGAAAACCAAATTTACATGAAGAGGATAAGTAGATGTTCTGATTTGAAACCTAGCAAGATCCTAGTATGTCTATGATTGTCAATGTATCTTCTGTGTAAATCTGTTTACACCAAAAACAAAAAAGAAGAATACAATTGAGTTTGATCTTCTGTACTGGATTGCTTCTGTCTTCAAAACATCTAGCGTTCCTTTCCCTCCAAACTGTCCACCAGATACAAGTCGGGACAGTCCTTCATCTATCTCTACTAGTTGCTTCAGCTCCAGCTTCTTCCCAGCTATAAAGAACATCTTTAAGCCTGTATGGCATTGACCATGAAATACCCGTAAGACTAATAAAGATTTTCCATAGTTGGTCTGTAATTTTGCAATGTAGAAATAAATGGCTGACAGTTTCAGCATTTTTCCCAGATAAAAAACATCTTGAACACAGAGAAATTCCCCTTTTTATGAGATTATCCTGGGTTAATACCGCCTCCTTTGCTAGTAGCCAATTGAAGCAGGCTACCTTGTATGGAATCTTTGTTCTCCATATATGTTTCCAAGGCCATGCGTCTACCTGTTGATTATTATGATTCAAAATCTTATATGCATCCTTCACCTGATAAGCCCCTCTGTTGTGCCTCTGCCACCAAAGTGAATCAGACCCTTCCTGTAATCCTTTAAATTCTTCCAGCTCTTTGTAAAGGTCAGCTAATCTTGTTATCTCCCGGTCATTCAACTGTCTTCTGAGATCGATTTCCCATCCATGATGACCCTCATATCAGCTACTGTCCTATGCTGGTTTTGTGCTAAACCAAACATATCGGGATATCTTTTTTTTAAGCTTCCTTGTCCCAACCAGTTATCATTCCAGAATGATGTGTTCCCTCGTTGTTCACTCTTATGGAAGAGTGATTCTTCATTATAGGCCAAAGTTCTTTGATGGATTTCCACACACTTACACTATATGAAGTTCTGACTTTTTTTGACACCCAGTTATTTTCCTCACCATACTTAGCTTTGATCACTTTGCCCCATAAAGATTGTGGTTCTTGAGAGTACTTCCATAACCATTTCATTCTAAGAGCCTTGCTTTGATTTTTCAAATTCCTTATTCCTAAACCACCATGTTTTTTAGACAGTGTGAGTGTCTTCCATTTAACTAAATGGAAGACCTTTTTCTCCTTATTGCCCTGCAACAGGAATAATCTTCGTAGTTTGTCCAATCTCTGTAAAATACCGGCAGGAATTGGGAACAGAGACATCATATAAGTAGGAAGTGAGTCTAATACTGAGTTGATTAGAACTAGCCTGCCCCCCAATGATAGGTATTGCGATTTCCATCTTGACAACTTCTTCTCACACTTTTCTATGACTGAATTCCAGATCTCTTTTGATTTGGATCTTGCACCAAGAGGCATCCTAAGGTAAACAGTTGGAAGGGACCCAACTTCTCCTCCTAATATCTGTGTCAGTTGCTCAATGTTGTTAACTTCATTAATGGGGAAAATATTGCTCTTTCTCCGGTTGATGTGTAATCCCGAAACTCCCTCAAATAAGACCAAAATGATCCTTAGGAATCTAAGTTGTTCCTTTTATGTGTGATCTCTAGATTGTTTGCCCCACTCCTGTTTACCTCAAAACCTTTCATCCATCCACTGACTTTAGCCTTTTTGATCATGTTGTTCAGTCCTTCCATGGCAATAATGAATAGAAAGGGTGATAAAGGATCACATTGTCTTAGACCTCTGTGTGATTGGAAAAAAACCTTTAGGAGATCCATTTATGAGAATGGAGAATGTTACAGTAGATATGCAAAATTTCATCCATCTATTCCATTTTTGCCCAAAGCCCATTTGTTCTAACATTCTGAGTAGGAAACTCCAATTTACATGATCGTAGGCCTTCTCAATATCTAATTTGCATAAGATTCCAGGTTCTTTCTTTTTGATTCTTGAATTCACAGCTTCGTTGGCAATCAACACTGCATCTATTATCTGCCTTCCTTTGATGAAAGCCATTTGTTGAGCATCAACAATTTTCCCTACCACCCTCTTAAGTCTTTCAGTCAAGACTTTTGAGATCAATTTGTAGAAGCTCCCTATCAGACTGATAGGTCTGAAATATCTCAATTCTTTCCCACCTGTCTTCTTTGGAATCAATGCTATATATGTTGCATTGAAGCTTTTCTCAAACATCTCCTGAGAATGGAAGTTGTTGAAAGCCTCCATGATGCCTTCCTTCAAAATGTCCCAACACCTGATGAAAAAACCTATTGTGTATCCATCCGGACCTGGGGCCTTGTCACTTTCACACATCTTCAGACATCTCAACACTTCTTGTTCCTCAAAGTTAATCTATAAAGACTCCCTTTCTGATTCAGAAATTCTTGGACTATTTTCGAAATTGACCGTTGGTCTCCACTCTTCCGGTTCAGTGTATAACCCCTTGTAGAATTCAATGATCTCGTTCTCTATTCTGTCCGGATCCTCGACTACTTCATCTCGAATCAATAGTTGATCAATGTTGTTGTTTCTCTTGTGTGCATTGGTAGTGCGATGGAAAAATTAAGTATTCCTGTCCCCTTCTTTGAGCCACAAAGCTCTTGATTTTTGTCTCCATGCACTTTCTTCGTTCTTGAGTTGTTCCTCAATCTCCATTAGAGTAGCTGCCTTCCTCACTGATTCCTCCTCTGTCAGCGCTCTTAGTTGTTGTGTTGCCTCAAAACCTGCGAGTTGACTCAGCAATTTTGATTTTTGCAATCCCAAATTACCTTCACAACTTCTGCTCCATTCTTTTAGCTTGCCCTTGAGAGCTTTTAACTTGCAAGCTAAAATGTAATGTGGTCTTCCTGTGAATTCAAAAGATGTCCACCATTCTCTAATTCTGTCATCAAAACCTTCCACATTCAGCCACCAATTTTCAAACTTAAAGTATGATTTAGCTTGTTCCCAAGCACCACAGTATAGAGCCACAGGTGAATGGTCAGAAATCAGCCTTTGTTGGATAGTTTGCTTGATGTTTCTGAAGTTTTCATCCCATTCTTCTGAGATGAGAAATCTATCAATTCTTGAAGCGGTTGTACGATTGTCCCCTTTGAACCAAGTATAGTAGCCTCCTTCAAGTGTAAGATCTATCAACTCCATATCTTCTATAAAATCCGAGAATTCCACCATCGCTCTGGACCTCCTTGAACATTCCCGTTTTTCAGAAGGGTACCTTGTAACGTTAAAATCACCACAAACCGCCCAAGGACCTTCCATCAATCCCCTCACTGCACCAATTTCTCTCCATACTATTTTCCTTTCTATTCTGCAATTTGGAGCATACACTCTTGTTATGTGACATTGAAAATTCTATAAAAGAGCCTCGAACTTGCAAGTCAATGCGTATGCACCAGTCTGTAACACCTCCCCTTTCCATACTCTGCAATCCCATAATAACAAAATCCCCCCTCTCGTGCCGCTAGCTTCTAAACTTGCGTACCTCACCCATCTACCACCCCATATTTGATTGACTATTTCCTTGATATCCCCCTCCACTTTTGTCTCTTGCATGCATATAATGTCTGCCCTCCAGTTCTGCACTTGACTTTTTATGATCTCCCTTTTCTTTTTGTTGTTTAATCCCCTTATATTCCAGGAAATTACTTTGATCTTCATATTGAAATGATTGATAGATCTCTTCCCCTGCTCCTTTTCCCGTCACTCTTGAATTTGACATCAAACGAAGTTAATCCTTTTAATTCCAGTGATCCTTTGAACCTTTGTTTCTTCACCTCCAACTCTGTCTCTACCCTTCTAACCTGTCTGCAACTGTCAATTTGCAGTAACAATTCAAATGCTTCTTCTTCTTCATGGCCTTGAAAATCTACTCCAAACATTTTTCCCAATTTGATCATATTTTGATGGACCCATAGTGTTGCATCCATGTCTTTATCCATTAATGGATTGTGTTGCTGAACTGCTATATGAGTCACCTCCTCGATTTCCGAATCTTGGATAGAGCTGAAATGTTTTAGTTGTTCTTGTTGCTCCAAAGCACTTCCAGCTTGATCTTCCCCCATATTTGTGTTTATGATCTGCTACCCTGCCTTCTGTTCCATTCTTGCTGTCTCTGCTCCACCTTCTGGCTGACTGCAACTGTAAGGTGTTGCCTTTGTCATACTTCCAAGGTTTGCATTGGAGATTAGATCCCCTGGACTGGACTCTTTTGCCTTCAAGTAAGAAGTGCCTCCCATTTCCTCAATATGAGGCTTCAGCCTAATTCCATCAGAGAACTCACACGAGAGATCATTAAAAATGACATGTGCAGCCAAATCGTAGTCATGGGATTTCAGCTTGTTGTTTGTCACTTTAATGCTCCGATTTATCGAACTCGAGCCATGTGTAAGTTGCACACATGCCTTTCCTTTATCAGTGTTTTGCATTATGGTGCATCCCACTTGCTTGTTCAAGTATCTCTCTGGTTCAAAGCATTGTTCGTTTTCTGGCATATTCAACTCAAATCTTGCCTGTCTTTCAGCCCAGATTGGGATGAAAAATTTGATCCCGTCTCTTTCAATCCCAACCTCATTAGGAATCTTTCTGCCATCACCAACAATTTTAATTCTGGCCCACTTCAGATGATTTTTGAGGTCTGTTTCTTCTTCAGTAGCTATCCATCCCCCACAGAGATCTCCTATTTCTTTAAAGATCTTTTGTGACCATAGATGTAAAGGAATCCCCATGGCTCTAATCCAGCATGTTTCCACCATTTGTGAGCTTGGAATGCATCTAGCAGTATGATTCCACCATTCCAGATGAAGCTTGAACTTTTTCCATCTCTAGTCTCCTTGCAAAATCTGCTCCGCCATGTATCTGTTCGGAAATTCAAAAAGAAACATGTTGCCGGTCATTTCATACATGTTGACTCCATATGCTTTGTTCCATTAAGCACTAGCCCATCGCCTTATGTCTGCTAAAGTGGGTCTATCATTGATTTCTTTTCCGAAAAAACAGATAATGCATCTTTTTAGTAGACCAGTGTCCTCGCTTCCTGTCGGTTCCACAACTGAGATATCTCCATTGCTTATGTTGACCTTTGCCTCTCGAAGGGTATTGGATTGCCATTTACTCTCTTTAATTGCTTTGACATAAGGGTAGTTGTCCACAGTGATTCTGGGTGGGACTGGGGGATTCATTTTGGGGGTCTGATATATGAATCTTTCTATCTTAGCTGCTATGTCTTTCCAGTCTGAATTCAAAGTTAACTCTGAGATTATAATCACTGACCTCCCTTCTCCCTTCAGTGACAGAATACTCATATATCTTCCATGAACGTTAAATTTCCTAGTACAGAAATGTTCTGTCATTTGCTCCTTGTACTTCCATCTCTTTACTAGATTCTTTTGATCTGTCGATGCTTCTTTAAGTGCAAAGCATATCCATTCCATTGCCTTTCTACCCATGGGTGATCGTCTCATCATGTTGCGGCTTCTCTCCACCCATTCAAACCATGTATCATTGTTGGAGTTCCATCAGGTGATGTCAAAAGATTTGAATCCTGCGTTGAAATATATCCTGTTGTCTCCCATATTGTACAAAACCAACTGCTCAGATTATGACAATTATAGAGGGTTTTTGAAAGTTATCACAGTGAGCTGAAGAAGGTGAAAAAAACTGAAATCTGGACAGAGAAAGGTTCCCCGCCACCGGAAAAAATAAAAGTTGTCGGAATTCAGAAAAATTTGTATGGATGTGGTCGGAATTACCCAGAGAGGGTGCTGTTCAAAAAGAAAATTTTGAAAAGTGGCCGGGAATTTGCTCACGCGCCGGCGCGTGGCATTTGGGTCGCCGGAAAGAGCCGCGCGTGGAGGCGCGTGAAGGGTTCTTTGTCGGAGCTGTTTTCAGGGGGGTGGTCAGAATTGAGTAGGCATGCTAATGGAGTTTCTGAAATCTCAAGATTCCTTGTTCTCAGGCTCCTCGGGGAGTGTGCCTGAGAGCTTAAGAAAGTAGAGAGAAAAATTCTTCGGTTATTCTTCATTTTGAATACATTCAATTTCGATTTAGTTTCTATACTCTTCTTCTCTCTGCCCCTCGGGGTAGGGGTAAGGTCTACGTACATATTACCCTCCCCAGACCCCACTTGTGGGATTATACCGGGCCATTGTTGTTGTTGTTGTTTCTATACTCTTCTTCTGTTGTGTGATGAGAATTTTCTATTTAGTTTTCATACTCTTCTTCTGTTCAAACTACCCTCTCCAGACTCCACTTGTGGGAATACACTGGGTATGTTGTTGTTGTTGTCGTCGTACTCTTCTTCTATTGCGTGATGAGAATCTTCATAGACATACTTTAACTTTCCTTAGACATTTCTTTTTCTTTGGTGGAGAAACAAATTGTTGCTCACTTATATATTGTAGCCTGTTATTTTGAACTGATCTTCCATTTCCACAGTTCTGAAAAAGATGACATCCTCCAGTATCAGAGGAGATTTGAAGCATCTTCAAATGCTGCTGGATATTCGTTGAGGAATATGATGTTGCGTTCTAACACTTCAATTGACAGAAAACTGAGGTATTATTTAGCTCATTCTGAGACCTCTGTGAATGTAAAACATTCTGAACGTCCATTTGTTGGATTACTTTTGGAAACTAAGGTATTCTTTTGCTTCTTTCGTATTAAATCATTTTTGTACCAGTTTGTCGCATAGTGAACCTAATACTGCTACAATGGTTTGGAGAAGAGGTCGCAGGAAAGTTATAACAGAACCGAGGACTGCAAGTTCAAGGTTTCTTTTTCATGACCCAGACTCTACTCTTTTTTTTCCTTAACATGATTTTTTAATATTTTGGACTTCTGATAATATATTTATTCACAGTCCTGTCATGTTTGGGTCTATTCGTGCTTGCACATCTCTCAGTATGTTACATGAATTTGGGTGTGAATGTTAGAAAGATTATGAAACACACAGGTAAATCTATTCATTTTCTAGTAGGTTTTTTGACGGCATCACTTCTCAACGTCGATGTTACCAAACTTTGTTGCCGTGAACATATCCTTGATTGGATAATCAGAACGATGCTGCTGAGCAGGTCATGTAGGGCATAAATGAAGACAAATTTATCATGTTGGGTAGCTTTAAAGTAAAGGATAACATGCTTCTGAAACAGAGTGTTTGAGGTCTTTGTGTTCTGAGATTAAGGTACTTATAAAAAAGATTAAGGTTCTTTGTGCATTGTACATTGCATAACGTCACGGGAGTGTCAAATTGGATTGGTTGGCTTTTCATCTGATTTAATTCCATTGTAATATTCGACACTACTATACGATTATCTTTATTCTATACCCATAGATCCTTGTCAGAAGATGAGGATGATCCTGCTATGTTGTGATCCTTGGTGCTGTTGCGAAGTTTTGATTCGAGTGTAAAAGTGGAATCTTATTGGTGACACATATCTGGTTCTCTGGGAATTATTCTGAAATTGGATGAGCAAGCATGAAAGAATGCGATTGTTCCTATACGTGAAATGGTTAAGCTAAAAATACTTGCCCCCTGAATTAATGTAATAGAAGTCTCTGAGAAAGGACTTTCCAGCCTTTTTTTTTTTGACAAATGATGGTTACAAGTTACAATACCTTAAGTCACTACTCGGCTTTGACAGCTCATGGTAGAGCATACATTTGGGGTATCTCCTGTATGAATAGTTTCTACTGTAACTTCACATGTGAGATTGTAGATATAACTTATTGATCCATAGGGGATAAGTATATGCATATATTTTTACAGCTTGTCATGGTTTTTGTTTTCAATCCCTGAATCTGTCTAGTGTATCTAATGAATAAACTGGGACTTGGATGTTTATGTATTTAATAAACATCAAAGTGACTATTATCTCCATTTACTTGAACTGCCATGTGCAATATCTTAATGTGTAGTTGTGTTATTTTTTCTCATTTTTCAATTGTATTGTATTCTTTCAGTCCTGAGCATCCTTCATTTAGAGCACATGGACGGTCCATGCTTAGTGGTGATAACAAAACATTCAGGGATTATTCAGATGATGTTGCTACTTCAAGGTATCTGATTCAGTCCCGTTTCCTGTTTCCTCAGAAGTATAACTGCAAAATTTACATATCAGAATCAACTATATTGCAACTTTATGCCCTCCCATTATTTGGTCTATATCAGGTATTTTTCTCATTCATGTTTAGTGGCTCCCAGTTTACACCCTTTGGTTCATTCACTTAGGTTAAAAGTAATAAAAGAGGTCAATGATGCTTAAATATTAGTTCCAAATCTTATATTTTAAGATCACTTTATGTCGCATCAGAGCATCATTGACTTCTCACGAGCCATCTCATGTGAGATTGTATAATTGATGAAATTCTACTCTGAAGTTAATCATGGCCGAAATTCTAGTATGGATTTCGGA
The DNA here is from genome assembly GCA_026770625.1 of Nicotiana glauca. Taxonomy (NCBI): domain Eukaryota; kingdom Viridiplantae; phylum Streptophyta; class Magnoliopsida; order Solanales; family Solanaceae; genus Nicotiana; species Nicotiana glauca. The sequence goes on along the minus strand of MU764339.1, from coordinate 11,988 downwards.
CTTCTTTATCAATCATCAAGGTACAACATTGTGATCGAGTTAAAACATTTGAAGTATTGTGAATGAGTATTTAATTTCTGAAACGCTGATAATGAGTAAAGAGTGCCTTGATTTAGAAGAAAAAGTATAAACTGCAGGGCAGTTCTTTCTATCTTTTTGTGGGTAGGTGACCTTCTGTTGTCAACGGACACATTTCGTCAACATCTGAATGAGGTGTCAGCAAATGATTTTTTCTTGACGATTGAGAAATCCGTCTGGGGCCAACCCTTAGGACCAACCATAACATTCAGAACTCGGGTATAATGAGCCGGTCCCTCTGCCGTTCTCCATAAAAATACCAGGCTTAATTCGCATGACGTGGGGCTCGAACTGTGACCTAAGTCACAAGTCCCTCAACCTTTGCCACTTGAACTAAGCCCATGGGTGATGTCAGCAAATGATTTTGGGAGCTGACTTTATAAAAAAAGGTTTTGGGTCTAGCACAAACTTTACATGGATGTGGTGTCTTTGATATTCTGTTAATAGCTTATAGAGAAACTCTGACGATACCCGATCGTTTTGCCGTCAAAATAAACAGAGCCCACGCAAACCATTGTTAATCAAAGCAATCTTCCTACTTTCCTTCTTCTCCTCTTGGCTTTGCTCCCGTGCTCCATTTTGTCGTTCTCCATTGGACTCAGTTCCCACTTTGATCCAAACCTTGGCCTTATTGGTGATGCTAAGATCATCACTGAGGATGTCTCCTTTTTGCAACTCACTGATTCATCAAAGTCTTCTCAGGGTTCCGGATCTGTCTTCCAGAGAATACCCTTCAAGTTTCTCGACTCCAGGTCGTTTTCCATCGACTTCTCATTCTCTATCTCACCCTACAATTGTGATGGTCTTTCGTAATTGTTCCTACCAATTTCTTATCCAAGTCTTCCAGGAGAAACTTTGGGCTTTTTAATGAAATCTTTTTTTTTGGGTGATTGAGTTTGATACTCTATTGAGTGAAATTGTGGGGATAAAAATGCCAATCAAGTAGGTGTGTCCGTGGGTATTATTTATGCAAAATCGACCAAGAAGGCACCTTTGTTTTGTAGTTAGCTCATGTGAGCTGCACATGCCGAAGACTCCGTTTATTTTGACAGAAAAAGTAGCAAATTTCTTTACTTATAGAGATTAGGACCAAGTAATCACCTTTTAGGATACATTAAGGATCATTTCCATCAGGTTTATAAATTACCAAGTGCAACCAAAGCTCATACATTAGGGACCGTTTTGATCATTTTCTCGATAATTTGTAGATAAATTTAAGCCACTTAAATTCATATTGGGCTCAAAATGAGTTTTAAGCTTTTAAATTTTTCCCATCCATGTATCCCTTCAGCAATCGATTTGAGATTGGTTGTTTCAGTGCAACTTAGTGCAATTCACCGAGATGCTTAGGTGTCGGTTAACCCAAAAACTATTTTCAACATGCTGTTAAATTAAGAGGTACATACTTTTAATAGCAAAGGAGAACAATACATGGGCAAACAACATGAGCCAGTTGCTAATTTCAGTATGATACTGCAGTTGGTTTTCTTGCTATGGGAACACTTCCTAGGTCATTAAAAGCTTAAACATGTTCCACCACTTCTACCTCTTTTTATAGACCATCTCAGTGTAAAATTAAAACCTTTAAAATGGAAAAACTATGTGCTTTTTCATTTTTTCTGTTATCAACAGAACCACATTACCCTTTTATATTTGTATGTGGAGAGGAAATACCAAAAATGCTAGTGTGCATCTAATTCAAAATATGTGCAGGTTTTAAACTTTTATACTCATAAGGTGCACCCTGTTTCCTGTTAATAACTGAATCAACATATCAGGATTGTCAAATATCATTATTATTATTTTTTATATGTTACCTTTTCAAAAAGAATTTTTTCTTCTTTTCAGAATGCTGAGTTCCCTATTGTTTCTGTGTTTCACAGGTCAGAAGGTGCATCAACATCAGAAACACGAAGATTACGAAGAAGAAGCATTAGTATAACTCCAGAAATTGGTGATGATATCGTAAGGTCAATGTTTCTACTATAATGGTCTTATCAACAGTGCTTACTACACCTCTATTATACATTGTCCCACTTTTTCCTGTATAAACTTTGTGCAAATCTGAACGTACTGATTCCTACTGTGTCATTATACCTATCTTCCTGGCACATACCAAGAAGTTTTTCAGCTGTGTTTTATTTGAAAAAGTTTATAAAGTTTTTCGTGTTCACAAACAGAGGTAATTGATATAGAAGCAAGAAAATGTGTTTTGTCTTTTCAAAAAAGCAAAGCAAAGCTCATTGATTTCACTTTGACTCTTCTTTCTTAAATTCTTTCTGAAATCTAGAGAAATTTCTATTTTATTTCCTCCCTTTGTTTTTTCTGTAAGCTTTTTTCCATAATTCACCTTTCTTATTCCATATTTTGCTTGAATTTTTCAAAAATTTCTCTAACTTTATTTTGTTTTGTTGTAAGCTTTTATTATCTTTTATATTATTTTCTTGCTTTTCTAAATTGTTGCTGTCAGAATAACTCATTTGCCTAATACATGTTACTTTATTGAAATGTTATTATGTTTAGATAATGGTCATGAAAGTAATAATGTGGGTGGTTTGATGAAAATCAAACAAAATTATGAATCGCAATAAACATTTCCAAAGAACTATCCGAACATCACCTAGGACCACTTACGGGCAGAAATAGAATACCGTACCTAGAAATTGTGCCCTGGAAGTTCTTTGCCACTATATGGATGTTAACCTGAAGATTGTTTAAACACTTGTTAGGTACCACGTTCTTGTACTTAATTTCATTTTTGGCTCATGTTGATACCAGGGCTGTTAGAGCAATGAATGAAGCACTTAAGCAAAACCGACTCTTGAAAGAAGAAGGGGAAAATAGTTCATTTCATGCTTCAAACAACAGAGATTGTGCGTCAGATCTGAAAACGGATGTATGTTACTTTTTCACTCTGTTTTGAGGACCACTAGTAGTTTTGATGTCTTTTGCTCTGGTAACAGTTGGGTCTTATTTTCGATCCAATGACCGGCAGAATTATGTTTTTCCAGTTGTACCTCTTTTAAAATGTAAAAGGAATATGATTGAAGGCCAATGAATCTTAACTCATATTCTTGTTGAGTGTTCTTCTACTAAAAGGAATACGATTATATTTTCGTTCTTAATAGTCATTACGGTTATATTTTATTTTAACTGTTGTTTTATCTTTTATTTCCTTAATTTTTATCAAGTCTATTTGAGAATCAGTTTTACACTTTCAATAGATGCATAGATTGATGCTTTGCAATCAAACAGAAGAATTTTGCGGTGTTTATAGTGTCCTTTGTTCTGGTTTCGTGGGTGAAGTATCAAGTGGTAAAGAGAATACAGGGCCTGTTTTTTTTTAGATGAGAATACAGGGCCTGTTTGGTGCAGGAGAATGGGGATTTGGTTTTCTCTTCCTACCTCTACCCCCGTTTGACACATACCCTTTTTAAGTTTGCAATTTATTCCTACTATTTTTCCTCGAATCCCATGTATTCATTTTAACCATAGAGGGAATAAATCCATTCCTTTTGTTACTTGAAACACTCAGTGAGAATGCGGAATGACATCTCATACTTCTGCCTTTTTCTTTAGATGAAACTCCATAAAACTAAAGTCTGGTGATTTAATTATCACCAACCACACCCAATGCACCATAATCATGTCATTTGATATGGTAATGCCCCTAATCCCTGTCAATCAAACCGGCAGGTGAGCACCAATTTGACAAAGATCATAGGAGGACTTGGATTAAAAATTTATGCTAGTGTTCGCCGTAGATATCAGACTCTCTTTTGTTAAGTCTAACAATAACTTGGATCCCCAACTCTGAATATTTGTACTACTATAGTAATTCTAAGTTCATATATCAACTTTAAACGGGCAGCCCGATGCACAAAGTATCCCGTATTCGCCCAGGATCCGGTGAAGGACCGCATTCATATATCAGCTTTAATGCTGATAAACTTGATCACTTTTAGTTGTATAGGCTCAAAAATATGCACCATTGCTGCAAGCATTTTTTGGATTTGGCTAGAGTCGAACGGAAAATGGTTTAAAGGCTTAGCTAATCCTGTACATAAACTTAGATACACATGCTTGCCTTTTTTTTTTTGGTTTTTTGGTGCACAGATGTATATGGTGTTAACTCTCTGTTTGAGTTCCTAGATCCCTAGATGTTTGAAAAGGAAGTTCGAATTTTTGCTTCATACATATTTCGGCTGCTTGGTGCCATCTCTGAAATAAAGTCACTTTTACTTGTAAAGAAAAATGATCAAGTTGATCAAATATGAGTTAGAACTATAATATCTGGCTGCTAATGAATTTTTGCCTTTAACATATTTTTCACCTGCTTGGCGCCATCTTTGAAATTAAATTATTTTTACTTGTAAAGAAAAATATTAAATTTGATCAAAAAAGAGTTAGAACTATAGTAACTGGTTGCAGTTGTTGGAGAATACAAGTTGCAATGCTTCTAATCGAGTCATGTTTATTTACATACTTATTCGAATGTTGTATTTTCTTTTTTTCTGTCTTTTCTTTTGGGAGGGAATGTCGGGGGTTGGCTGTCTGATGAATTTGAGAGAAGAGCACTGTCGGAAACGAGTTGAAGGAGGATTGTTATTTAGCTTTTGTTGTTAAAATAGTTTCTCTCTTTTAAGAGCATTGACAATTTTCCCTTTATGATTAACTCTCTACTGATGTTTGGATTTGAGATTGAAATTTCCTTTTAACTCTGATTTATCTACTTGTGGAAAATAAATGAATAAGTTTTATCCTTTCGCTTCTGTATTCTAGAGGTTGTTGCTTTTCCATCCAAAACCAGTCTGGAACCCGAAACTCATCATTTCAATCTGTGAAAGTTATGATCTTGTCTGAATCTATTTTTGCCTTCTCTAGATTGCTGGACATGTATCAGGTGTATATGCTAAATTCTTTGGTGATATTACGGGAAGTCTGATTGACAACTAATACTTCTATCTTCACCTCACAGATTTCAGCCCCACAGTAGTTTGATGCTTTTTGGTCTCCACTTGTTTCAGTCCATGACTAACTAGTGTACCTTTTTGGTCCCTGATTTCACCATTATGAGCGTGATGAAATGTTGGATCTGCATCCTAACTTTTTTGCTCTTTCAAGGGAGCAGATGAGTTCACAGAAGGCAATGTCATTACCCTCATCTCCCCACGATTTGAGGAGGCAGGCTCCAGAAAGTAGTGGGCCGGACAGGACGAATAATGAATTGTTTTCAACTTGGAACAGGATTCTAGAATCACATATGTATCAGAATAAGCCTCTTCTACCTTTTGAAGAATGGAATATAGACTTCTCAGAGTTGACTGTTGGCACTCGAGTTGGAATAGGTAAGCATTGTTCTTGCACATTTTTATAGCGGTGCTTATATATTTCAGCTTCTTTCTTTGTTTATTTGTTAAGTTCTTCGATAACATTTTTAAGTAGTGCCACTAATAGGCCTGCATTGACTGCGCATTTGCTCCTTGGTCTCATGCTTTGTAGACTAGAATGCTATTCTGCTGGATCATGCTCTGCCTACTTTAATGTATGAGCAACCTAGCTCATCCTTTGTCATCATCTCATGAAGTCTTTGATCCCTTTGTGAGTTAATTAGCATTAAATGAAAATCGGATATATCTGCTTCACTTCAGACAATGGAGGATTCTACAGAGGGATGGATACTTGGGGACCGTATTCAGGTAAAGCTGAGCAAATGAGGGTTCATATGTGTTGTGTGAGGGAGCGAGGGAAGTAGATCACCCTTATCTATCTAAACTTACTATTTAACTAAGTATACATTGATTTTAGAACATCTACGAAGGGCTGAAGACAAGAAAGTGGATCATATTGAAGATTAGTGACACATGGAGGGTTTCTAATGGCCTATTGATGTGTTCTGCTACATTGCTCATAGATTCTCCAATATGCTTCTGCACCTCTCAATGCGAAAGATGAGCTTTGTACCGAACCTGAAATGTCTCATTTCAATTTTCTTTCTCTTGAATCTGAGGTACAAAATGGCAACATTTTGTGGCCGCTATGGCAGAAAAAACACATGTGGACATTGGGGTGAAATAGGTTCTTCTGTTAGTTCTGACATACTAAGGCGACACCATAAATGGAGATAAGTCTATTTGTTTTCTTGATCGTCTGTCTCGTTTCTTGTGACTATCAGCTCTAAGATCCTATGTTCCATTATAAAATTTCTTAAAAGAATTTAGTTGTTTTGACTTCAAAACGGATTTATAAGAAACACTGTATCTCGTGATTTGTATCTAAATCTTCCATCCTTAATATTATTTTTTGTTGTTCCATACATGAGCCTTTGCAATGGGTTTATTGCTACTGATCAGATGATCCCTAGGGCATGGACAGCAAAAAAAAATTGTTGGGAACGGAGATACTAAACTAAAAGCTGTGAACTTGAATGTGGATCTTGCAAATTGAATGTACACCAGAGGTTGCGTCCTATACAGTCTTCTTGTCTTAGAGTATGAGGTCCTCACAGTGCCTAACACCCTTGCCAAATAAGAAACAAATTGTGTTGTGTCACTGAAGTGTAAGAGATGCTCTAGATATGGATACAGACGGATGCCAGAAGGATTTGTATTGGAAAAGTTTTGTACATTACCTATTGAAAAAAGTAGTTTCATTTTCTTGTCTCTTCTATGATCAAGGACCAGATATGTATTTTCTCACGTTTTGTTAATCCATTTCATCAGAAGAAGAAAAATTTGTTGTACAGTGACCTGTAAATCAATGCTGAGTTTTACAATATGGTGCTGACTTTCTGATTTTTATAATGAATGATCTGGTTTCACCACCCTAAGTTGTATTAGAGATTGAGGTCTAAACCCTCTGGTTATATTTCTAGGGTTCTTTGGAGAAGTTTTCCGTGGCAAGTGGAATGGAACTGAGGTTGCTATTAAAGTTTTTCTGGAGCAAGATCTTACTGCTGAAAATATGGAGGACTTCTGCAATGAGATATCTATCCTTAGGTGTTGTATCTTTTTTATGGATTCTGTTCTTTCAGCTCCATACTATACTAACACTAAGTGTTGTTTTCTTGTCATCTTTTCCCCAGCCGACTTCGGCATCCAAATGGTACATCTCTTTTCTTGTTTCTTTTAAGTGTTTTTTTACTGCCAATTTGCTTAAAAGTATGATATTCGTAGTTAGATGAGTGATATAACTAATGCCATTCCTCACAGTTATATTATTCCTGGGTGCCTGTGCAAACCCTCCACGTTTATCAATGGTTACTGAGTACATGGAGATGGGATCTCTGTATTATTTGATCCATTTAAGTGGTCAAAAGAAGAGGCTTAGCTGGCAGAAGAGGCTCAATATGCTTCGCGATGTATGCAGGTTGGTTTATTAAAACCTCTGAAAAAAATACCGCAGATATGTAATAGAAACTGACTCATTTTTCTGTTGGAGCTAAAGAGGGTTGATGTGCTTACATCGGATGAAGATTGTCCATCGTGATTTAAAAAGTGCAAACTGCCTCGTGAATAAGCGTTGGACCGTCAAAATTTGTGATTTTGGTCTCTCGAGAATAATGACAGATGCATCTCTGAGAGACTCGGCGTCTGCTGGCACTCCTGAATGGATGGCTCCAGAACTCATTCGTAATGAGCCTTTCACGGAAAAATGTGACATTTTTAGCTTTGGCGTGATAATGTGGGAGCTTTGCACCCTAAACAGACCGTGGGAGGGTATACCACCTGATCGGGTATGTTAATTTAACCTTGTAACTTGATACAAGTTAATTAGCTCTAGAAAACAGACCGTGGGAGGGTATATCGCCAGATCGGGTATGTTACCACATCCAGTAATGCGTTGTGCTTATTTTTAGGTAGTTTATGCTGTTGCCAATGAAGGAGCAAGGCTAGAGATACCTGAAGGACCCCTTGGCAGACTAATTGCAGGTAACTACAGCCGAAATTTAAGTTATATACACTGACAATATAAAGATTCTTTACACTATCAAATTAGTTTAATTACTACTTTATAAGTGACTCGATTGTGTAATTTTTTTTTTTTTTTACCTTCTGTGCATAGAACTTATTTAAACTCAATTACAGCTAGATGTTTGATGAGGCATTTACATATTTCTTCCCGATTTTTTTTCTTTTATGCTGAGCTGGGTAAAAACTTATTTTGCAGACTGCTGGGCAGAGCCAAACGAAAGACCTAGTTGTGAGGAAATTCTAACACGACTGCTAGACTGTGAATACTCACTATGTTAGTGTGTGAATTCACTTTTCCTTTGTATAGAGGAACACATGGTAGAGGTGTTAATGATCTCCGGCTCAAGTTTTCACTTTTGTGTGATTTTCCAGTTTCAGAAGAATATACGTTTTACCTACTTTGAAAATATAGAAATATTCCTTCCTTTTTTGTTTAATCACAAATGAGTATGTTTATCCATTTCTTATATTAGCAAACAAAACTCACTCCCAGAAATTGTGAGAAGTAATGATTTTTTTTCCCTTCTCTTGTAGTTTGTGTAAAATGCATAAATTAAACTATGCACAAAAGAAAGCTGTAATAAGGAAACGGATATATGAGAAGTTGGCCTTATCTAGTGCAACAAGAAAGACAAGGATCTAATTCAATGCATGAGTTTAAACCACTGCAATTTGAGTTTCGACATGTCAACAAAGAAGGGAGCCTTGGAGCAGTGATAAAGTTGTCTTCGTGTAACTTATAGGTCACGAGTTTGAATAATGAAAGCCCGTTAATATTTGGAATGCTCCAACTTTGACTTGAGCAGCCAAATTTGGGTCAATACCTGAACAAGATTCTACCACGAAGAGGAAGAGCAAAGCAAATGAAGCCTGCCCAAAAGTAAACCAACCCTTTGGACTGCCACGAAAAACACCATGGGATTTCTAACAGCTTGTTTGGATGGTTGTTACCTATTGTATTGTATATTATTGTTATTTTAAATATGAAGTCTGTGTTGATTGTTACTTAAATTTTATTGTATCGTATCCTTAAATTCATACGTAACTACGAAATGTGCCACTTTATGTAACGACCGATTTGATATTTTTTTTTTGGCAATCCGCTAGGCAAGCGCCTAGGACTAGTTTTTTATTAATAAAAAAATTACAACAATTAGAAAAAGTACAAATAAGGTGGACAATATCACCGGTATTGTTACCCGTATGCCTTGGCTATATAATCACTCCTCTGCACCTCACATTGCCTTTTGATTGCAGCCTCATGTAGAGGATTCATGGTGTAGCTGCAGGCAAATTCTCACGGGGGCATATAATCCTATAGCCGCGTGGATATTTTTCCATAGGCATAAGACCAAGGCAACACAAATCGGGCTAAACCTTACCTTACTAATCCTATTGAGGCAAAGCAAAGGCCTCACCTACTAACAAGCATGTAAAAAATAAGAACTTGAAGGGACCAAATATTCAATGATCATCACAGAGTTTATAACATATTCTGTGATGATATTACAAATGATAATACTTATAAAATGATAAAATAGAATGTAGTAGGAATTAAATCTTGTCCCTTCTTTTCCAAGCTTGTAAAATCTTCAATTTGTAATTCTTTGTTGTTTTCCTCAACCGTGTTCAAAATGTATTCAAAAATCATCATTTCTTTTTTGAACGGTTGGACCTCGTTGATGTAGTTGGTGCAGCCTGCTTTTGTTTGGCAACTCTCATTGGAGGTGTGATTGCGTTGTTACCTTATCTTTTTTTCTCATATCACCCTTTATTATTATTAAATATTTTAATTTTATCATTTACCCTACCTTTTTATATAATAATTTTATCCCGTATCATAACTTTTCTTTATAATATTGCAAGTTTATTCTTCATATTGTTGGTGCATGACATCATGAAATAATGCCAAATGATACAATCTATGCAAACGTTGTATTCATCAAACGATACAGTACAATACAAAACGATACGATACATTATGAAACAATATGTAACAATCATCCAAATAAGCTGTAAGTAGTACATGATCTAATTCAAAAATTTCACCCAATTGAGCACGTCTAACATATTTTTTCACAGTAGCAGGATCACTATAACTGATGCCGTTGAGTTCATTGCCGTAGAACTCAATACTTACACCTACTTGTTTAATACTATACTTCGATTCTGCCTTTCTAAAAAGAACATTGGCTCTAACAATTCTATCGCCACCTACCAAAACGACCGAAAATATTTCAGAAAAAGCAGGCATACGACGTACAAAATAGATATCGAGGTTTTTTCTAAATCCTTACATATATATTATACTCGCTATTTTAATTTAATCATCCAATGGACCATTAGGATCAAATATTGAAATCTTAAATAGCAAAAGATTAGAGAGTAATCATCAAGTATTAAAAATTTCAATGTTACAGAGTATATTAAAAATATTCAAGCTGAAAAGATGCACGACTCATTCTTACTGATCATTCTCATTTTGTGGTATTTTGGATTTTCAGTTTAATTTGTTTCTTTTTGTTATCATTCTATGTTTTTCTGCTTGAGCATATTTACAAGCCGCAATGAATGATTGTAGTACTTCCGGTAACTGGATGACCAAAAAGTAGAATTAAAACATCTAAAGTACCTCAAAGTTGTAGAATATATTTCCTTTTCTTTTATTTGCAAATGCACAATAAATATTCCTTTTTTTTAATGTAGTATTTAGTGGTACATAATTTCTGGTATTTTTCTTTAAGTCTAATGTGACTCTAGAATATGCATGATTTAAAAAAAAAACTAAAATCAAATATTAGATAACCCATTATTTGTAACAACATATATTTGGCATGTAAGAAAGAATATTATATGAAACAATTATTGTTGTATCATGAAATAAACTATGTTAATTTAAAATATATAAAAAATCATTTCGAACTATTACGGCTAATCATAACTTTACATTGCATTGTTAAATTTATATTTTAGAAAAAAATTAAAAATTTTAAACAATGAAAATTAGCTTGCAACTCTAAGCTCCTTTAAATTATTTAGCCTTTTTCATTTTAATATGCACAAATAGATTTAGTCTTTATTTTGTGTATAGAAATATTTTAGTCTTTAGCTATGGTTCAATACTTATCTCAGAACCCATATACTTTAAATTCTAGCTCCGTTTCTACGAAGGCAAATATCATGCTTGAATCTTCAAACTTAGTTCCTATTAATTTCTAGGCGAAATACATAAACGGCCCCTTCAAGTTGTCCTCAACGACCAGCTGAACACCCCAACTGATCCATTTACCATTTAGACACTTCAAGTGACTATTAAGTGTATCAAGTAAATACCCGAGTGCTGAAGACTCTATGTGTGAGCTACACTTACCAATGATGTGTCAAATGAGCCAATTAAAAAATGACACGTATAAATTAGAATAAAAGATTACCACATAATTAAAAAAAAAAATACATTAAAGATGAAATAAAACCCTCACCAGAACAATTTCCAAAACAAAATTACAGGCGATTCTGGTGAACAGTACCAGCGCCGGACAAAAATGCCTACTGCTCCACCGTCCGGTGGAGGAAAACCACCGGACCAGTCCCAAAAGATGCGCAATTCCAAGGCGTACAAACCCCCATTGGGCGATTCCCTCAAACAATCCCCAGCTGCTACGAATCTCAATTTGGGTGGAGCACTCACTGTAGCAAAAAATCGCCCTAGGACTTCAGAAATTTCCCAAGGTTTTTCTGGGCCAAATTTCAACATTCCAAACCGTAGAGATGACTTATCATCACAAAGCGCACCTCCCCACCAATTTTCAGACATTTCCACAGTGGAAATCGTCTCCGACTAGTTGAAAAACTCCGGCGTAGCAGAGATGGCCGCTGCTAGTGTTCCAGTTGCCCAAATAGAAAAAGCTCGGTACCAAAATGCTCGCCCTACTGAGGA
>MU764337.1:5500-50695 GCA_026770625.1 Nicotiana glauca | reverse complement strand
CTTGATTAGCTGGGATATGGTTACTACGCCTAAAGAGCTAGGGGGATTAGGAATAAGAAAAGCTAAACAAAAAAATCTAGCCCTCCTCAAAAGTTTAGTCTGGAGACTCTTAACAAACCCCTCCTCACCTTGGGTTCGTATCATTGGTAGTTGCTATGGCCTTAACAAAAAAGCCAAGAATACCTCCCACACTTGGAAAAGTATTTTAAAGGGCTGGGCCATTTGTAAAGAAGGTATCAGATGGACAACTGCAAATAACCCCAACTTATCCATTTGGGATACAAACTGGATACCAAAATATGGATCCCTAAGGAAAAATGTTATTGGCCCTATTAATAAAGGAGAATGTGACTTAACTCTAAAAAATATTGATAGCCATCAAATGCATAGCATTTTATTTAACATACCTAGCAACATTCTCAATAGTATTAAATCAATAATAAACTCTAATACTAAGGGAAATAGCATTATTTGGGCTGGTAATCCTAACGGCATTTTCACTACCTCCTCTTGTTACAACCTTATGGTTAGCAAACCTAGTGATGCCTTAAAGTGTCAGAATTACAATTTCAAGTGGATATGGCAACTGGAATGCCCTAAAAAAAATCCAATTCTTCATATGGAAATGCTACCATTCAAGGTTACCTACTCGAGAATACTTGGGGAAGATAGGTATAAACATTAACACAAACTGCCCGATTTGCAAAATAACTGAATCCCTTCTTCATATATTCTGGGAGTGTAACATAGTCAAGGTTTTTCGGGCCACTTTAGGAGTTCCCTTCACTAACCCTAGACCTCAAGAACACTGGTTAGACTTCCTAAAGGGGAAATTTGTACAAGCCATGCATATTGATAGTAGAGGTCTTAACACCTTTGCTTTCACTTTGTGGTCCATTTGGAATAATAGAAATGATAATAACATCAACAACACTAGTCATAGCATAAATACTACCAAAATGCTGAAACAATCCCTGAAATTCAAGCTTCTAGCAACAACAAATAACTCCACTACCTCCCCGGTTAAAATAAGAGTAAAATGGTACCCCCTAGAGGTTGGTACAAGTTTAATTTTGATGGTGCCTTCTATAAAGATACTATGCAGGGTGGCCTTGGTGGACTGGACAGAAATCATAATGGAGAGTGGATAGTAGGATTCCATGCACCAATGGAGAGTTCCTCTCCAATTCATTCGGAATTGCTCGCATTTCGGCAAGCTTTACAAATAATAATACAAAGGAACCTTATGCCTTGTGAATTAGAAACGGATGCAATAGATGTACTCCGTTTACAGGAAGAAGATTACCCGCTTACAAATATTTGCTTGATGAATGTAGGTTCTTAATGGACAAGCTAGCGGAGAAGGGGGAGATCAAAATGAAGCATAATTTCTGCGAAGGCAACAAAGTGGCACATCTTTTGTCTAAGAAAGCTCTACAACATAATATCTCCAATAATATTAGTATTTTCGGAACCCCTTCAAATTTTGTGAAAATAGCTTTCCTAAATGACAAGGAGGGTAGTTACTGTAGTAGGATTAGTACTTTAACGGCATGTAATATGTTGGCCTCGTTTGGGAATGATAATGCCATACTAGGCATTAAACAATTATGTAACTATGCAGCCTCTACGGGACATGTCCTCAGGGGTATGGCATGGATCTAGTATTATTATTACTATTTTTTAAATAATACGCTTTAACCTTAAAAAAAAAATAAAAAAAAATCTAATCTTTCCTCTAATCCTTCTTTGCCTGCTGCTAACTTCCATCCTACTTATATGCCTATTTCAAAGGTTACACAAGTTATTCCCTCTTCTCATGCCTCCAACACACCACTCACCTCACCAGTCTCTATTCTTTATACTGCCTCACCTACCTCATCTCCTCTTCCTACGACACACCTTACCTCTAATTATCCTCATAATATTCTTCTCCATCACATAGTCCTATCCCTTTGTTTCCTTCTTTTGAAAATGAACCCCACTTAGAAAATCTTATCAGAAAGTCTTTCAGGTCATACATCCCTCCTGCTTATCTTAAGGATTACATTTGCAATGCCCAACATCTTACAAATGTGAGCACTTCCTGTTTTATCACTCATGTGACACCTTATTTTGTTTCTTTTAGTGGTCTCTCTTCTACCAACCAACATATGCTCAACTCTCTTTTCAATCTTCATAAAACTTGTTAGTTCTACACAGGCAACCCACCATCTAGGGTGGCAGAAAGCTATGGTAAAGGAGAATGAGGCTCTTGAGCTTAATAAGACCTGGGATGTGATAGAGTTACTACCAGGGAAGAAGGATTCGCCATTTAAATGAGTTTACAAAATTAAACAACACGCTGATGGTTTTGTGGAAAGATTGAAAGCCAGGTTGATTGTAAGGGCAGACATTTAGAGAGAAGGCATAGATTTTAGTGAAACATATTCCCATGTGGTCAAGATGACCATAATAAGGTGCATACTAGCTACAACCGTTAAAAAGGGATGGGGTCTCTATCAATTAGACGTGAATAATACCTTTTTACATGGAGATTTAAATGAAGAAGTCTACATGAAATTTTCACTAGGTATCACACCACCTTCTACTAATCATGTATGCAAATTAAAGAAATCGCTATATGGACTCCGAAAAGCTTCTCGTGAGTGATATGCTAAGCTTATTACAGTCCTGAGTTTTAAAGGTTTCATTCTCTCTTTGAATGACTATTCATTATTCTTCAAAAAGCCAGGTTCCTATATCTCAATTGTTTCTATTAACAGGTAACGATGATGCTGAACTACATACTTTAAAAGAGTTTCTCAATCAGGAATTCAAAATTAAGGATCTTGGTTTCTTATATTTTTTTCTTAGCATAGAGATAATTAGAGAACCTCAAGGATTGATTCTATCCCAGAGAAATTTTACTCTGGATATGTTGCATGAATTTGCATCTTTGCATTTGTCTCCCGCCTCCTCACTCTTGACTATTCTATCAAATTGCTCGCCAAAACCTGTGAAAGATCTGACCTTATATCATTATCTTCTGGGTAAGCTTAATTATCTTACCCACACCAGTCCTGACCTGTCTTTCACCGTCCAATACCTCAGTCAACACATGCAAGACCCACGCCAACCACATCTTGATGCTTCTTATCGAGAACTCTATTATCTTTTGAAATATCCAGGCCTTAGTCTTTTTATGTCTGCTTCACCTTCATTTCAGCTCCTCGTTTTTTGTGACTCTGATTGGGGCACCTGTCATGAATCCCGCCGGCCGGTCAGTAGTTTTTACATCTCTCTGGGCTTTTCTCTTATTTCTTGGAAGTCCAAGAAACAAACTTCCATCTCTCTTAGTTCTGCTGAGGCAGAATACCATTCCATGAGACGGGTAGTAGTTGAGCTTGCTTGGTTGGTTCGCCTCTTTGAAGATCTGTCCATCCCAATTTCTTTACTTGTTCCTCTTCATTCTGATAGTCAAGCCGCACTTCATATCACAAAAAATCCTGTGTTCCATGAACGCACTAAGCATGTAGCAATCGATTGTCACTTTGTGCGATCCCAATTTCTTGCAGGGCTTATTTCTCTTTCTTTTGTTCGATCTGATTCTCAGCTTGCAGATTTCTTCACTAAACCTCTCATCGGTCCTCTTCATCGGAATCTATTGGGCAAGTTCGGTGTTCGTACCTCCCCCTCCAACTTGAGGGGGGGGTGTTGGTATTACCCTAATTTATGAGAAAGTTAGAGAAGACGACGAAGTAGTTTGATGTTTCTAAGGTTAGGTTTGTTTGGTCCGAAATGTGTTAATATGTTCTTTTGCTTTGATCTGTAAAGAAGACTTGGACTTGGGCCATATTTTCTATTGGGCCATTTTTATTAGGCTTATTACTGGAAGGGCTCGTTACTAGAAGCATCTGGAAGGACAACCCTTATAGAAGATCAGAATATTGTACTTTTAATTATTTATCTTCTATTCAATTATATGAAATAAAAATTAGTTATAGAATAGTAAGTAGTAGAATGCCACTTGGCCGTTCTATTTTTACCCTAGATTCCTTTCTTCCTTGTATATATACATCAACTTTGTATAGCAGATATTCATTCAATACCGAAGGAAAATTTCAATGTTGATTTATTTACATTTCTACATAATGAGAGGTTTCGGGTTCGAGCCATGTATATGAAAAAAAAGTTCTTGGTAGGGAGAACTTCCTCCGAATGGGATCCTATGCAGTGCTATTCTGGATATAGTCGGGCTCCAATACAAATACCGGATGTTGGGTGGGAAATCAAAAAAAGGAGAAGGTGAGAATTGGTTTTTTAATTCTTTACAAAAGTATTTTTAGTTTTATATCCCTTTTATAAGATATCATTATTTTTACATATAATAGATTTGAAATAACCATAAGAAATCTGAAAAAGATAATTTTCTTCTATTCAAATTGGGTTTGGCCACGAGAAATCATTTCATCCTTTTTAAAAGTTACAAAACTTTTGACTTTTAAATTAGATATATGACCTCTGGGAAATACCACAAGATGTTGGTAGTTTGATAAATTATGCATATTTACTCACATGTCAAAATGCGTCATTTCTTTCTTGAATTCATCATCATGACTATATATCAAATAAATCGTGACGAGGGAAAAATAATTACTTTATGTTTTGTACTTTTTGAGTTTTGTGAATTCTGACTCCTTCAATTTGTGACTATTAACTTTTCCGCCCTCATTTCTCCATCAACAATAAACATTAACCCTTGTTTCTTCGCTGCAAACTTTTAGGACTCTCTCTTCTCTCTCTCTCTCTCTCCCACACACCCGCAGAGTTCCCTCTCTTTACTCTCGATCTTTTCGGCTTTAAAATCTGTTTCGTTTGATCTTCAAAAGCTGGGGGTTTTGCTGACTGCTGACGCTATTTCGCTCCAGAACCTCAAAAAACCCTGTATTGATTCAGTTTAGGTCTTACAGATCTATTATCATTCAATATGTTTTGGAAGCTCACTAATCTGTCTTGTTCGCCGGTATGTAGTGGATTTATATGCTTTCCTCGTTGTATTTCAATTATACGAACAAATTTTCATTCTTTTAAGCATTTTATTGCTGTTGGATTCATTCAATGTGTTAATCTGGTGGTTAACGTATTACTTGAGTTACAGTTGAATTCCCTGCTTATAGACGAGTGGCTGAAATTTGGTGTGAAGTTATACTATGCTGTATGAATGTGCTTTACTTTGGTGTATCTACTATACATGTCATACATATGTAGTAATTCTGAAAGCTTGCTGACTGGCTTTTACCTTTGCCAATCGAAACCGAAAGCTGTGATATTTATTTATTTGCTCTGACGTTTGATTTCATTCAAACTCGATGCTCTAATTGTTCAAATATATTTTGCGTGGAAGTTTAGGCTGAAACCGTGTTTTTTGATGGGTAGGTTGAAGCAGTGTTAGACAAGGAAAACTTCACATTGGAAGAGCTTCTCGACGAAGAAGAGATAATCCAAGAATGCAAAGCTTTGAACAGCCGTCTGATAAATTTGTAAACATCCTCCCAGTTTTAGCTTGTAAATTTAAATTATGTAGTCCAGTTGATAGTTTCAGTTTAACAGTCAATTGACATACTGCTTTCAGGGAAGACAGTAATGTCTTAACCAAGTACTATTTCCATTAATAGTTTCAAAGTTCATTGGGAGACTATGGTTTTGATTTCAGTTTGAGAGATAGAGCTCAGGTTGAGCAGTTGCTGAGATACATTGTTGAAGAGCCGTCTGAAGATGCTGATAGCAATTGGAAATTTAAGTTAGTTTTGACATGACCGAGCTTCAATTGTGTCAATATTTTATAAAGTGTACATGCCTATATCTTTGAAAATTTAGCAGTACTTCTGAAGGCTGTTTCATGCTGTAGGTTTCCTTTCATCGCATGTGAGATATTCACTTGTGAAATTGATGTCATCCTTAAAACTCTAGTGGATGAGGAAGAGGTACTGTATTCTTAAGAAGCAGTTGTAATAGTTTGTGTCAATACTATATCTAAAATAAAAGTTTGTATCAATAATGCAGTTAGTCTGCCCTGATAATTTGGTCTTTTTTCTATTGTGGCACAGCTCATGGATTTGCTCTTTTCTTTCTTGGAGCCCAACCGTCCTCATAGCGCATTGCTTGCTGGGTATTTTAGCAAGGTACAACCTGATTCATCCACATCCTTCGTGTATAAAAGAACTCCTTTGTTGTTGAAATGTTATTTGGCTGAAGCTTAACGTAGTTTTGATGCACGCAGGTTGTAGTGTGCCTCATGTTGCGGAAGACAATTCCACTGATGAATTATGTTCAGGTGGGCCTGATAAATTCTATTTAGTTGGTACTTAGTACATGCAGTTGATATTTGTAGTTATTCTACTTGATTAGCAGACCATCACAATTGTGCTGTTGGATCCTTATTCTTTTTTGAACATCCAGTTATTCTTGCTTTTCCTCTCCCCATGTGACTTACTTTTGCAAAATCTCTGCTCCTTATTTGTCCAATGCTCTTTCTCACCTTACCAGTTTACCCTCTCTTACACCACTTGCTTTTATGCTCTCCCTGACTCGTTTTCACTATATATAAAACCACAATGTGTATATCTTCCTTCCTAACCTTTCAGTTTTGGAAGGAAAACAAAAATTTCCGCTCCTACTTCTAATAGTTTTTCCATGCTGTCTTACTTATGTTTTCCATGTTAGTAACTTCAGAGTCGCTCTGCTATCCTCTTACATATTAACCATCCTAAGTAGGTTATAAAAGCCTGCCTCATTTGATGCTAAAAGTTGCAAAATCATTGAACTTTTCATGGGTGCAATTTTAGGGTGGGATCTCATGGAGAAGTAAAGTTGTAGTATAAGTGTATAACTTGTTTTATGCTCTTGTCTCACCTTCATAGACATGGTAAATGGATGGTGGAACTAGGAGGGTCATTAGCTTATATTTGATTAGACGAATGAAGATAAGACTACTTTTATTACCCTTATGGAAGAATGGCTGCTTAAGCATCAAATATTCTAATTATACTGGGAGGGGTTGATACACAGGAGATTATATCTAAGTCCTCAGATTTCTTATACGTGGTAAGGGGGGAGCTATGAGCATCATGAGTTCACTGCTTGCTTAACTTTTTTATGCTGCAACTATTTGAAGCCCCTATTGGAATTAATTGGCTTCAGGCAGCTTGGTAATGGGATATATATTGGAGATCATATCAAATCCTTTCTGTAAGGTGACCAAGTCAAAGTCCTTATAATTCTGACGTAAAAAGGAAACTGATTTAATGTCTAAGGGTATGTCCATATGGATTCACGACACAGTTGCTAGGCATTTGTGTTTTTTTTTCTCTCCTTTTTTCCCTCTAATAAAATCGGTATTTACATTGGTCCTTTTTACTTTATTTGCAGGCCCATCATGATGTTTTCCGTCAGATGGTGGATTTGATTGGTATTACATCCATTATGGAGGTTGTAGCCCAGTTTTCAGTTTACCGTATACCACAATTTTTTTTTTGTTTATGCTACTTGATTTTACGTATATGTACATATAAATAGACTAATCGTTTTACTTGCGAAGGAAAAACTTTTTTCTCTGATCAGCTCTTTCTTATAGGTTTTGGTGCGACTTGTAGGCGCTGATATTTACCCCAATACTAAGGATGTCATGCAATGGTTGGCTGACAGCAATTTATTAGAAATGATTGTGGATAAATTGAGCCCCTCTGTAAGTCCAAAATATGGAGCTACCTGATTATGTGATCATTTTCTTTGGTACTGGTGATAATTAATATACTACGGCTGTAGTCATATAGACTGTCTATGTACTGGGCATGTTTCGGCATTAATTACTGACGGCTTTGTTGGCATGGTTTCTTAATTGTATTTTATTATGTCTGCCTGGTTATATTATTCCTTGGCAGTGTCTTTGCTGGTGATCTATTGCTCCATGATTTGCTAGTTATTAATGTTGGTTTGTTGCTTACTGAAAAGTAAACAAAAATTTAAATGAGACTTGGGAGCAAGAGGAACTAGGATATATAGTTGATACTTGATAGGAATTACCTACTCCTCAGGCACTAACTTGGACACAAAATTTCTTTTACTATAGTTGATGAGAATTACCTATTCCCAAGGCACTCAATTTGGACACAAAATCCTTTTAATTTTAGTTTTGTGTTCCTTTGACTACACTTAGCTCATTTTAACTGGCTTTATTTTTTTACATCCTTTTCGTGATATTCATAGATTCACAGTCTTGATTCCAGGATTACTTAGTGCAATTGAACAATCTAGTCTTTTCCTGAAGTGCTTCTCGTACACTAGCTTAGAACATTTCTGATTAGTGCTCTATTGTTCAGAGTTCTCCAGAAGAACATGCTAATGCAGCAGAGAGTCTATGCACAATAACCCGAAATGCACCATCTCCTCTTGCTACTAAACTATCAAGCCCAAGGTTTGTGGGGCTTCTCTTGATGCTAATAGTAAATACCCATCTGTATTATCATTTGTATTTGTGCTGAAAGTAATTTATAATTGATTAAGATCTATAACTTTCTTTGGGTGTAGTTTTGTAGCAAGGATATTTGGTCATGCCCTTGAAGACTCGCATTCGAAGTCTGCCCTTGTCCATTCATTATCTGTATGCATATCTTTGTTGGATCCTAAAAGATCAATTCCATCTCCTATGATGTATTCTTACCGCTGCCAGTACGTTTATGAGTCATCCGTGCATGTCAATCCTGAGACTATCAGTGCAATGCTGCCCAAACTCGGTAATTTTCCTGTTTGGAAATGTGTAATCAAATTCTAATTGCTGCATACTTGTTTAAATAGCCTTCTGCCCTTTGGAAATTAAATTAACATTGTCTGAAAAAGGGTGGTAAGAAAGTCATAGAAAATGAGGCATCAGAGAACAGGTGACAGGTCACACATAATGCTATATCAGTGGTTGTTGCTGATGATTTTTCTGTCACTGCCTCTCCTTGTGAAAGTTGTAATATGTGATATGCCATATATGACACAGGCAACTTGCTAAAGCTGTTGAACATATCATCTGATGACAAGATTCTTCCTACAACGTATGGTGAACTCAGGCCGCCTCTAGGGAAGCATCGGTTAAAGGTTTGCTTGTTTACATTCTTATAGAAAAAGAGATGATCGTCTTTCCATTTCCAATTTGATAGGGATCCCCGAGAAGGATATGTCAAGCTAGATGTTCCTTATTATGGCTTTCCTTCATAGTTTTCAAGGATCAACTGTTTTGTTACAAGCAGTTGTAAAAGTCTGCTTGTTAAATTTACTGGATTTGTTGTGACACATTTTCCTGCTTCTAGTAGCTTAGACAAGGTACTGGCATGAAATTACATGTAATGCATGTCTACATTCATTTAGTACTGCTAGTTTGTTGGGCAGATAATCTCAGCTGAGTCTCCTACTCTCTATCTTAGACTGCTTTACTTCTTTGTTGTAGATTGTGGAATTTATCTCTGTTCTACTAAAAACCGGCAATGAAGCTGCAGAAGAAGAATTGATCAGCTCTGGGACAATTGAGAGAGTCCTGGATCTCTTTTTTGAGTAAGTTTCTTTATGTTCCTGCACTCTCGAACTTATTGGGTGCACAAAAATCATTGATCTTGTATAGCTGACTTTCTTGCTATTTTCTTCTTTGATATTCTAACAAGTTGCATAAATGCTGTATAGGTACCCATATAACAATGCATTGCATCATCATGTGGAGAGTATAATAAACTCATGCTTGGAAAGCAGAAACAATATCCTTGTCGATCATCTTTTTGAAGAGTGTAATTTGCTTGGAAAAATTCTTCAAACAGATCAACAGCCCACAGTTTCTGGCGATGGAAGTCAGGTTGATCTTAGAGAAGTAACTGACTTCCTTTTCTTTGAAGGTTTTAGGTTGCAAAATCATCTGTTTTTTTTTCTTTTATAGTTATCCCAAGTTCCCTATGGAATATGAATATATTCAACAGTAACCTTGTATTCTCATTGCAATCAATAACATAGAATATTTTTTTTTTTTAATTGCTGCAGCCCACATTTTCTGCTACCGGTAAACGAGCACCCCGAGTGGGTAACATAGGACATATAACACGGATTTCTAACAAACTTGCTCAGTTGGAAAGCAATGACAATCGCATTCGAGCACATCTTGAGGTGAGTAATAGCTTTAAAATACGTATCACAAAAGTTGAATTCTGAAGTTCTCTGAATCTAATTGCTAAAAGGTTTTGAAGCTTTAATGTTCAAACTTACTATTTCTTTGTCAAGATAACTTCATGATGGATGTTGACAGATAATTCTGAACATACAAATACCTACCCAACCCAATGCTCCAAATAGAAAAAATTATTTAAGATTGAAGCTTGGTTTGTATCTGAGTTCTTGGGGAGGAATGTAGTTGCATGGAATTTATACTTCATGTGTTAAATATTCATTCTACTAAACTAAATCCAACCTTATTTTTATTTTAATGGCTGTATATTTTTTTGGTGGTGTTCTAATAAAAAAATATTTTTGCGGTGCTGTAGGTAAATACTGTATGCTGCATCTAGTTACCTTTCTCTCTTTTTGTTGCTACTGTGTGCTTTTGATGATAATTGTGTAGGTTTGGTGCAAGATGCTGTTACATAGCGTTCCCTTTAATAACTATAATTGACATCTGATTTTGTGCACAAGTTCCAACTCTGCTTATGCTAACTTGTTTTCTTTACTCCAGAAAAATATGGAATGGAGTGATTGGCACACTAACATCTTACAGGAGCGTAATATAATCGAAAATGTCTATCGATGGGCTTGTGGGTAAGTTTTTGCCCTTTCTGATTCTGTAACTTGATTTTTTTGTAATCTTAGTTTTTAAATCTTGTAATATGAGACAGATCTTAAATGATAAAGGCGGAATACCAACTGTGTATTTCTTGTTATTTTTTCTTTAGATACAATGGCTATTTATTTCAAATGTGTATTTTTTATTTTCGAGTTAAATCAGTATAAAGAAAAATTTGGCTACAGCTCCTTATTTTTTTTACCAAATAAAAAAGTATAGCCAAAATAATGAACTTGCAATTGTGTACTTTTTATTTCTTCTGTAGATGCTATGGATCTTTATTTTGACTGTGTATTTTTTCTTTTTCAGGTAAATTCTGTAAAAAAAAGATACTTGCTTAGTGCTCCTTATTTTAGCTAAATAAAAAGTTTTAGTTTAAATAATGAAGTTTAAACTATGTATTTTTTTTATATCGTTTTAGATGCTATGGCTATTTGTTTCAGCAATGTGTTTCTTTTTCAGGTCAAATTTTTAAAAAATTCAGCTGAAACTTCATCATTTTTAGCCAAATAAAAAAGTTTAGCCTAAATAATGGAGTTCTAGCCAAATTTCATTACAAATTTTAAAAAGGATGATCTAAAAGATCAATACATTTAAAAAGGTAAAAAATGTATTTTATTATTATTTAAAAATGCAAAAGGGTAACAACTACTGAATATCCAAGTTTTGGGGTAGGGGTAATTAAGACTACAAATAGTTTTAGGGTGTAACCAATAATTCGTGCCTTACAGAGGAAGGACATTGAGAAAAATAAATGAAGAGATGTTCAGGGCATGTAGAAAACAAAACAAAGATCTTTAAAGTATGCAGCTACTCTGAATAATTCACGCATGTCGATTTTCTTAAAACATATTTTGGTGTCATAACGAGTACTGTCTCTTTGTAGTACTTTCTAGCTCAATATTCGAATTTTCAAATATTAGGAGAAGTAAAAATGGGGGCAAAGAAGAAATGGGTGGGGTAGCGAGTAAGTAGGGAACATGGATGTGCTTTTGTCGGTCACAAGCTAACGTGAATGTGTCCTTTGGTGAGATTATATGCTATCTAGATATCTTACAAAATGGATGAGATGGATTTTGACTGAAACTCTTGTAATCAAGAAGGAAGTTCAAACTTGGAAATATACTTGAAAAGAGAACTGAAAGATCTGCTGATGTGTTCTCACATCCTCTCATTGTCCTCCTCAGTTCCTGAAGCAAGTAGTGGAATAAATTCATAATTATCTTCCTTTTTTTTTTATAATTAGCCGGCCAACTGCATTTCAAGATAGGACAAGGGACAGCGACGAGGAAGATGCTCATAGCAGAGATTATGACGTAGCAGCTTTAGCAAACAATCTGAGCCAAGCATTCCAATACACCATATATGATAATAATGGAGCCGAAGAGGTAATTGGTTTGCCTGATATCTTCTATTCATGCTTACTAGTCCAACATATCTTTTTCTTATTGCGGAAAAGAAGTTTGAGTTTAGGGGAGGGTGGTGTTCTGTAGGTATAGGAGGAAAGGAATCCAAAGAACTCAGGGACTAGTGCTCTGCAACCTCAACACAAATTTTGGGTTGTGGTTGGGATTGAATTTCAGTCTAGATTTATTCATCCCTGGTTTTTCTTGCATGTTAACAGGGTCATGGAGCTCTTGATCGGGGCGATGAGGTACTACTGATTTTTTTTTCCTGGTTAACTTGTTTTCCTTTTGGATGAGAAATGGAGTAGTTAGAAAATGCATAGTGAATTGATAACTAGTGTGAAATTCATTTATCTGTTTTTCATTATATGCATAGTGTTCATCATGATGTTACATTCATGCCCATGCCTTTGTAGGATGTTTACTTAGATGAGGAGTCTGCTGAAGTTGTCCTGAGATTGGGAGATGACCAAGGGAGGTGAGTTCTGGTTGTCTATTCTGAAGGAAACTTGTGTCAAGGGACACTTGAGCATATTTACTTTCAGTAATGTTGATGTATGTACTATAATTAGCTATATGCAAATGATATGAATTTCTTAGACCACCAAGGAAAATCACGTATTTTAAAAGGAGTAGGGTAGCTGAGACCTGAGAGGAAGCATGTGTCTACTTCCAATTGTTTGACCGGAGGAATGCGTTCTGTTTTGTCTCTGGCATCTCTGTCATTGGTAAAACTGGTAATTCTATGATGCAAACTAGTTCCAGCTAACTAGAATTTTAGTGCTTCCAGGGGATGGGAGGACCATACATAAGATGTAAATGATACATATGCCAATGCTGAATAATATATCTTAAACAAGACGTCAACTTGTATATGGTCTTATGTTGATTTGTTTTAAATTGAGTGCTAAGAATATGGTACTTCTTGTAGGCTTCAGTGTGTTAGCATCTATCAGTTTCTTGGTATCTGAACCTATTATCTTGTGTAACACATTTAAAAAAAAACAAAAACAACCTTTGCAGCAATTTGTTCACAAATTCAGATTGGTTTGCTTTCCGAGATGATAGAATTGGAGATCCCAAGAGCGCCTCACCTACTGAGGTCATGGAAGATATCAACCCTAATGGAACAGCAAACGGCGGTAACATGAATTGTGATGAAGAGGTGGTAGTTGGAGAGCTGGATGAATTGGTTGAAAGCAAAAGTTCTACAGATGGAACAGCCAGTTCTAGTTCAAATGCCTTTAATGGATTTGGTGGAGCCAATTCTGCTAATGGTGGAGATTTCAATCAACAGAATGAGAAAGCAGGTGTGTCAGGTGATGTGGGTTTCTTCCATTTCGAGAGGTCAGACAATGATGACCCGTTTGGAGACAGGCCTATACCTGAATGGGTTTCGTGGGGGGATGGCTCAGTGGGTGGATCTGTGAATCCCTTTGAAGATAATGGTGACTGTAATGACAACCTTGTGAACTCAGGGGGGGCATCATCTCCCCCAATTAGTTCCACTTGCAATGGTGGAGAGTCTATTCCAAATGGTGTATCGTCATTTCCCGAGTCTAGCAGAAGTTCATCTGTTTCTGATTCTAGTCAGAAAGCAGCCGCTGTGCCTTCTTTGTTTGAAGAGGATGTTGAATTTGTTGGTGTAGAATTAGAGGGTACTGAAAAGGCAATGGAACATGCTCTTAAGGAGGGGATTGTTGGGGAAGCAGCTCCATTGAAGAGGAGCCTAGTTCCTAATATGCCAGAAAAAGATAGTACAGATGAGGGCGGGTCAGGGGTAAAAGAGTTCAATGATTCTAACTATTGGAGAGTCGACCAAGAAGTCGCGGTACTGGAATAACTGTGCAATTCTGTTGATCATTATCTGAATATGGAATTCAGAGCTGATGGGCAGGATACCCATTCTCAGTTGGTGAGGTTATACAGATATGTACAGTATATTTTTAGTTTCAGTTGGGATCAAACAAAAGGATAAAATATTGGTTGTTAGTGATTATTTATTGTTAAACTATGTTTACTGTTCAGGTTTTCTTTTCAGTAAGTTAGAATTTTGGTTTTTATCGCATATTCATTTAGTTTTGGGAGTATTGTATGGATTCTGGAGTAATCTCCGTCATGAATAATTATACATATCTTTTTCCTCACTAACTGTTCAGTTTAAGGCACACTTGTGGGATGCTTGATTGAAATAGTATATCGTCAACTTCTCTGTCTCACTGTGTTCCATGCAAAGATTGGATGAAATAGTTCTATCTTCAGCCTGGTGATTCTATTACTGTTGGGACTGAATGGAAGCAATGCGTGAACTATTCATAGTTCTAGCAATTTGGTTAAAATATTAGCGAATGCACTAAGAGGGACAATATATTTGATAGTTTGTCACTTTGTCTGGATGGTTGTTGCATGTCGTTTCTTAATGTATCGTACTATATTGTACTGTATTATTTAAGTTTCATAATGTATCGTACTATATTGTACTATATTATTTAAGCATATATAATGTCTGGATATATTATTTTATTTCTTCGTCATTTTGTCATATATCAACAATTTGAAAAATATTTGAAGAATAGGGATATAATATTACAAAGAAAACTTAGAGTATAAGGTAAAGTAATTATTAAAAGAAAGAATTACACTTTTAATCACTTGGCACAACAACCAACTAAAAATAGCACAAGTTTGAAGCCTTTACCTAGTTTGGCCCAGGTTGTATATATCTTGAAAGAAACTTTTTAGTCTTTAGCCCCTTCTTTCTTCTTTCCCAGCATACTCAATCTCTCTTCACTCGCCTCTCTCTTCTCCCTAAAAATTATCGAATTTTTTTGTACACACTCGTGATAATCCTCACATTCTATGTCAATTAGATTTTGATTTTTTGAGTTAATTGACAAAAAGAGGTTAAGGAACCACAATAAAGTTTGGCATATCAGTCCAAAAACTATCAGATTTGGCTTAAAAGAGCATCTCCGGTGACCTCGTCTCATATTTTCTTATTTCTCTTAGTTTTTGTTTCATCCTTTGCTACTGGTGAAGCCCAGATTTGAATGCTAAAACCTCGTCGGAAAAATTCAACACCAGCAACTACCGAAAACTATAATGTGGTGAGGGACAGAAGGTGTTTTCTGGTGTAAACTTGTATAGGCAGTGTTTATACAAACTTATACAATATTGTATAAATATGTATAAGTATGTATATATGCGTACAATGTTGTATAAATTAGATATAATTTTTAATGTATAAGTGTGTATATACATTGTACGTGTATAGTAGGCATCCATGGATGTTTGACACTTTCTTCTTTTCTTCTTCTTTGTCTTATTTTTCTGATATACATTATTAGAGATTGTATATACAAGTTTATACAAAATTATACATCATTATACATGTAATGCACATGTGTAGTTAAATCTAAAATTAAAATTTTATATGTTCAATCTATGTATAAATCGACTTTTCTTGTTGATTTATTTGCAAAATTATAAACGTGCAATAATTTTTACAATTTTTATTTTTTATTTATGCTATTTGGAACTTGGAAAAGAAGAAAACTTAAGGTTTTCAAGTTGCATTATATCTGAATTTGAATTTTTTGTAGCTGGGATAGGAATATATACAAACTTGGGGAAGAAGAATAAAAAATCACTAAATTTTCGTGCTTGAAGATCTGCAGAATAAAAAAAGAAAGAAAAAAAAATTCTTATTTCTCAAACGTTGGCCTATTGTTAATGGGCTACAGATTTGTAAAGTTGTAACTGGGTTATTCTGCTGCAATGTATGTAGGTGGACTGTATTTTTGTGTAATTCTCCCTTATTAAAAAGGTAGGTGGAGAAATAAAATTATTGTAATGGCGAGATGAGAAAAGAATAAGGTAATACCGTGATCACACCAAATCGATCCTTACAAAAGAGGGTTTTTTAATTATTATATAACAATAAATTTAATAATATGATATAATAAAATTGAAATAGCAATTAAAATAATTATTGTATTTAAAGTAACAATATGTTATATAACAAACGTCCAAACAAACCTGGGAAAGGTTAAATTGTTGCATAAGGTTTAAATGTCACTATTTTTCTTTTATTCCCACTCAAAATTCTGGAAGAGTATAGTCGTGTAGAATAAAATAATCTAATGAATTGTTGAATTTCTTTTAATTACTAAAAGATTATAATAACTTGATATAATAATTAATCGAGAAGTTGATACCATACAAATTGAACATTCAAAAAACTTAAAAGAGACCACAGCAGTTGAAAACATGTTCCAGAATGTTCTTATTGATAATTTATATCTCGATTTATTAGTTTGTACACATTCTGGAGTCCCTGAATTTCTCTGTTTTTTCGCGCTTGGCCTTTGTTTGCATGTGTTACTTTCACGTTTACAAGGTTGCTTGTTCCCAGTTTGTTCCTTTATGATAAGTGACATATATATAACATAAACTTGGTGATGGAAAATAATTAGACCTTTTGAATTGTAATGTTTATATCCGAATACGGTTTACCTTTGTTTTAGCTAAGGTAGCATAGATGAAAGGACTGTGATCGTTCAAGCTTGTTGTCAACTTAGATATCTAGGGACGGCAATAGGGCGGTGCGGGTGTGGGACGGTGTCGGTTTAGACACGTGCGAGGGGAGTTTAAACATATGTCGTTGCGAGCCGGGTCAAAATAAAAATATTTAAAATTTATACAGAGCGTTGTGGGTGCGGGTGAGGGTTATAATAGGACATGTGGGTTTAAGGAAAGCTATATTTACTGATATTTGTTCAGCTCTTTTTGCAAGTGACCCTTCAACTTTTTTACTCTTGCTTTCTATAGTCCCTTTTGTTGTTTGTCTCACGGTGTGTTTTTACGTGAAATTGAACCTTCGTCCATAATAAAAGGGCAGTCCGATACCAGGGGCGACCTAACTAATTACGTGGCCTAAAGCCAAATTTTACGGGAGATCTTAATTTTTTCATTAATAAAAAATATTTATTTTTATTTAAAGTTTATTTTTCTAACTTTTATAGATGTTAAATATTTATTAATTTTTTATAATCACTTTCTCCTAATAAGTCTTTCTCAATTGACAATATAGTTAATTCATTTAATATATTTGAAACATTGTTGATCTTAGGTAAGATTATATCAATTTTAATTTTAAAATGCTTTTTATTTGCTGAAGCAACGGTAATAGGAGTTATTAACGTTATTCTATAAGTAATATAAGCATTTGGAAAATAATCAAATCTTTTTATTTTGATTGAATGTATCAATTAAACTATTATCTTCTAATTGTACTATTTTTCTTAATATTTTTAATTTAGAATATCAATATCGAGTTGATTATTATGATTTAATTAAGGAGCATTCAAGATAAAAGTAATATTTTTCAATTTTTCATCATCATCTAGTAATCTCATTTTTTTACTACTACATAGAAAATCAAAAATATTTTCATATGTCTCTAATTGTGTGACGACCCAAAGGGTCATCACCTGTTTTCTCATTCATTCCGTACTTCCGAGGTCTTGAAAACCTCATTTTTAGTTGTCTCGATTTACGTGTGCAGTCCGGGCGCATAGCCGGAAAGCTTAAATATGAATTCTGTGAAAAATTTGATGAATTTTGATATTAATATGATTAAAGTTGACTTTGGTCAACATTTTGGGTAACCGAACCCGGACCCGTAATTTGACGGTCCCGGAGGGTCCGTAGACAAAATATGGGACTTGGGTGTATGCCCGGAATCGAAATTCGATGTCCTGAGCTCGAGTAATGAATTTTTAAAAGAAATTATTTTTTTAAAATTATTAAAGAAAATAAAAACGAAAATTGATTAAAAGACTGTGGTATTGTCACGACCCAAATCCCGCTCCGGTCGTGATGGCGCCTCTCGTGAAGACAAGGCCAGCCAACCAACCCAAAGTACATTTTTAACAATAGTTAAAACATGAATGAACAGTCTAATAATGATTTAAAAATAACAATTAACGGAAATACAACCCAAACACAACACAAATCGGGGTGTCACAAGTCACGAGCATCTAAAAGGGTCTAAATACATCTACAAGGCCAGTAGTATACAGTATGGAATTTAAAATCAAAAGGTAGAAAATTCGGTGCTGCGGACGCTGGCGGTCACCTGGCTCAGCTATGATAGCAAATATTCAATCAGCTCAAAACCCGCTATCGGGTGAACAAACACCTGCATCTGCACACGATGTACAGGGAGTAAAGTGAGTACTCCAACTCAGTGGGTAATGAAAGTAAATAGTAATTGAGCAGTAAGAAAATCACGTATAACAGATCATCATGCTATATAGACGCAGTATAAAACTCTTTGAGAAAAATCAGTGAAACTGTGAAATCTTTAGAAATATTTTTGGCTCAGTTTTTAAACCTCTTTTGGAAATGATCTTTTCAACAGTTGCAAAAATAAATTTAACAATTTGTGCCGCTATGCACAGAACTCCGCCTCTCGGGCCTTATTCACGATCATGGTCAGCCATTGTTACCTGACCGCACGGTGTTATTCCTGGTCAGTCGTTGTTACCTGACCAAACGCATCATTCAGTGCCATTGTTACCACTGTCTAAAGTTTATCCTTTTTAGGAGTGATAAGATAATACCACAACAGCAGATAGATATCTCAAGAAATATCACAAACAACAAATAATGAACAAATGCATGAATGCGATGCAATGCGTATAACGGTACACTCTAGTACCCGCTGTGGCGTGCAGCCCGTTCCATTTATTTATCGTCGACGGCGCTCACTGGGTGTGTGTACAGACTCCGGAGGGGCTCCTACAGCCCAAGCGCAATATCAGCCATCTCACGGCATCAAATAGGCTATCGGCCTCAATATCAATATATCATTGCTGCGGCGTGCAGCCCGATCCATATCAGAGGAAAAACATCCTCACTATCGGGTCCTCGACCCATCTCAGTCAAATAAATTCACAGCCACTCGGGTATAACATACTGTAGGGATCTTAGCCCTCATATCCTTCTCATTTATAAATCATGTTAAAAAATACAGTTCTTATCACATTTTAACAGTTGAAAAGATGACCGAGAATATAATGTATGCAACAAGTGAGGAAAAACAAATGAAGACCCCATAAGGATTCTACAAGTCGGCACAAGGCCCCAAACATGGCAATAAGCCCAATTCACAGTAATAAAGTATGCGCCTCATTCGCCAACATAGTAGAAATAACACTCGGGATGGACCAAGTCACAATCCCCAATCGTAAACGACCCCGCACTCGTCATAGAATGCGTGTTACGCCTCAATATAGCGTTACGATGTGAAATCCGGGGTTTCAAACCCTCAGGATATCATTTACAAGCATTAATCACCTCGAACCGGCGAAATATCTAGCCCGCGACGCCTCTGCTCCTCAAATCGGCCTCCACGCACGTCGAATCTATCCAAAATCAGAGTGAATACATCACAATATGCTAAGGGAACAAAGTCCAAACGAAAACAATCAAATTCGGGCACAAATTCCGAAATTACCAAAACCCGAGCCCTTGGCCCACTTCTTGAAACTCAATTTTTTTTTACATATTTAGATTCCTCATCTTCTCACGAGTTCATACATACCAAGAACTCTCAAATCCGAGCTCAAATGGCCCATCAAATCCCCAAATCAAATTTCAAAATCTCAAGCCATAGCTCTTCCATTTTAGCTAAATTTTCATGAATTTCTAGGCCAATTTCACAATAAAAACGAGTTTTAAGTTCAAAGATCTTACCTCCAATCAATCCTCTTCGTAACCCTCTTCATTTGCTCCCAAAAAGCTCTCAAGATGCTCAACAATGGAGGAAAAATGACTTAAGCTCGCGGATGAAATATTTTAAAACCCTTCTGCCCAGCTATAATTTCCTTCTACACGATCGCATAGCACAAAAATGTTAACCACTGATTTAACCCTATGCGATCGCATAAGGGACCCCGCGATCGCATTGACCAGACAACTTCAATTGTGCGACCGCATATATATCACTGCGATCGCATTGAACAAAAATCCAGGCTCCAAATTTTCCTCTGTGCGATCGCACCACTTCTATGCGATCGCATAGAATAAATGACCATGCCTCCAAGTTCCTTCTATGCGATCGCAGCACTACTCATGCGATCGCATAGAACAAATGTCTGCAACACTGATCTGCAATTTCTGCACAGCCCAAGCCTTAGAAAAACTTCCGTTAACCATCGAAATCACCCCGAGGCCCCCGGAACCTCAACCAAACACACCAACATATCCTAAAACATCATTCAAACTTGTTCCAATCAACAAAATGCCTCAAACAACATCGAAACCATCAATTCACATCGAATTCAAGCTTAAGTTTTCCAAGAACTTTCAAAACACGCTTTTGATCAAAAACTCAATCAAACAACGTCCGAATAACCTGAAATTTTGCACACACATCAAAAATCACATAACAAAGCTACTGCCACTCTCGAAATTCCATTCCAACCCTCGTATCAAAATCTCACCTATCAACCAAAAATCGCTGAAATAGTAGTTTCGCCAATTCAAGTCAAATTCCACACCGGACCTTCAAAACCAATTCCGATCACGCTCCTAAGTCATAAATCATCCGACGAAGCTAACCAGTAAAAACTCCGATCCGAGCTCGTATACACATAAGTCAACTCTTGGTCAAATCTTTCAGATTCAAAGTTTTCCAACGGAACTATTCTTTCAAATTCATTCCGATTTTTCCTGAAAAGAAAATCCAACTGTCTACATTAGTCATAATGCATAACACGGGGCAAGTCATGCCCAAAAACCGGCAATAAAAATGCAAAAGCGCAAAACGACCGGTCGGGTCGTTACATCCTCCCCCACTTAAACACACGTTCGTCCTCGAACGTTCCCCTCGAACGTTCCCAAAGTTGTTCTAGAAGCAAGCCAATAGCTGAATTATTTTACCATGCATATACCCGGGGGTGATTCTACGTCACCCTATCTCATATAGGTCTTACATCACAATATAACCGAAATTTCACAATCCATCCAGGTCCATAAACCATAGAACCATATTTTCACTACCGAAATTATCCACAAGACCAAAATCTCGCATCGATACTCTGAATAAACCCGAACTAGCTGTAATAACCCATGCCTACAACCTCAGGTGAAATTATATGATCTACCACATATCTCAAACACATGCAGCGTTAACTCCCATTCACAGCAGCTGTCCACAACAATCAAATACCGATAGAAACCTCTTATTAGCTAAAACCTCATTCCAACACTTTCGCATATCCTACCAATGATAATGAAACACGCAGTAAACCATAACCATTTCTCAGATCAATCATTCATGAAGGCATTTCTCCCCTTTCGACTAATACCACAGCAGATTCCGAGCCGAACCTCGATATTATCATTTCAACAAGCTGAAATCAATTCCGATCGTATTCATTAATGACCCCAACGATCACCTCGAATCCAACACACCATTCTGGTGATATGACATCTCAATACGGGCCTAAGCCTCAACTCGCATACAACGCACACCCATAAGTAACAGTCTGAATCTACACAGATCATGAAGATGACTCAATTGAAAGAGCTGTACCTCAAGCTCGCCAGTATCATCACAACACAAGGCTGAGAATCCGTCTCAAATCACAGAATAGAGCACACAAATTTAACCCGCAAGGTCGTGTCGCCACATAGCCTCGCTACAGTGCACGATCCTATCCAACTACTGCTCCGCATGAGACACCTCAAGTCGCTATACTTGAAATTGAAAACCATACACGATTGATATCTGGAACCCAAACAAATCATTATACCCATGGTGAAGCAAGTAATATACACCATATGATCTTGAAAGGACACAACCGATGCGCCATTCGCCAAGCAACACCCAATACAGACTTTCCTTAGAATCAGGAAACAAGGCATACAAAATAGCATATGGAAAACTATTTTCAACATCACACTGTTGCGGCATGCAACCCGATCCAGATAACATACCCATGCCGGCATGCCATCCGATCCACACATATATCTCACATAAGGAGATGCACATCGAGCTAAATTTGCTCATTACAATAAAATACCGAGTATCGGTCGTAAGCATACTAGGTGCATAACAATATCTACATATAGCGTCATAAGCTACAAAACTCAAGCACAATTGAGGTTTCCCTCTCAACTTCCACTATGAATACCGATAGCACCGCACCATATGTGCCCATAGTCCGCAAATCATAACGTCTCTCAATGCAGAAAGCAACTCATAGATCTCTCCAGATCGCTGATAAGCTCAACAACAGTCGAATCAACCTAACCCTCGAAAATACAATTCGGATCCAACCGAGCCAACTGAAACTAGTACACGCATCCGAAAAGTCCCTTAACACCGAAACTGGATCAATAATAGTAACCTCTGCACTGACATCCATCATAAAGGCCTAATTAGGAAAAGCAATCCTTCCCAGCCGTCCGCTGGGTCCTTGAAATATAAACCACTCCGTAAGAACATATCCCAATGCACCTCACCACTCAAACCGTGGCATTTCCGTCATAGCCCGTAGCACAATAGTCTAGAATTAATCTAACACCGAGACAACCAGTCTGAACTCCAATATCACATCCAAAATCTAACATACCAGCAACGAAAGGTTCACTCGACCCTCCAAATCCCAATAGTTGCCAAACGGTGCAGATACACACGATCCACCATCACAAATAGCCCGAATATGAGGACTTCCGCCTCCAATTCCACATAGCACACGGATCATCATACCTGATCCCAATTTCGTCGTTCGAACACATGTCACAGCTAAATATCCAATAATTCCACGATACATACTCAAAAATCTCCCTGTGCCACCAAGCAAACCCGAATATCACTAGTCGATCTAACAAGAAAGTGCCGCAATACCACCAAAGTACCATCACTTAATCACATTACCCTTTTTCTGAAACATATACTTTCATCAAATCACTTTCAAATAGCAGTACCATTTTCCTTGATTATCTGAGGCTACCCGCTGCCTAAGTGCTTTATGAACTTCCTTTCTGATCTGAACTGTAACTTATCTAATCAAGAACTTTCATTGATCCCATCTAGAAGAAAATCCTTACACATCTCATACCTCTCACATTCGTAGAAAATGCACCTCTTCAACCACGGTAGCAATCAACAAGAACTCTCCCAATTTCATTTGCACAAACTAAACTGCCATGACTGAATCCTTCTAACTAAATCGCGCTAAGCAAGTCGCCAAAACCCCAAGAGCATTGCTGCAAAAATACCTGTGCTAACTCATTACCTCGAATACACACCAAGAATTAATCATACCCTTACCATGCCGATCCGGTCTGCTAACAAGCTACTCCAACTATCTAAATTTTTCTTTTGATCCGACTTCAACTCGATATCTCCCTTTGCTATAGTACCATAATCCTTCAACCCGTGCTTACCACACAAGACCCAACAATAACACCATACTATCTGAAACCCATAAGCCGCTAAATACTCTCTCAATTATTCCCAGAAACACTACATCCCAGACTACCTTACTTTGAAGAACTTCCTGCGAATCTAACTCTGTTCCCTTTAATTTCCTGATACTGATACATAGAATCTCATGATTAACATAGAAATACCAGAAGTCTTGACACCTTCTAATGAAACCTAGTTTCTAACCACGTATGCAACTTTAGAACACTCAACTGATACACGGAGACTTTTGAACACATTAGAACCATTCTCGCAAGTCGTGCACTCTTATTCAAACTGCAATTTACGTGACCCCACGGGCAGAACCACCCGTGCCTTATTGGCACTCCGATACCGCAGAACAAATTCCTCATCCCAATACATCCAAGCAACTTCCTGCTCT
This sequence comes from Nicotiana glauca, assembly GCA_026770625.1. Taxonomy (NCBI): domain Eukaryota; kingdom Viridiplantae; phylum Streptophyta; class Magnoliopsida; order Solanales; family Solanaceae; genus Nicotiana; species Nicotiana glauca. The sequence goes on along the minus strand of MU764337.1, from coordinate 26,561 downwards.
ATGCATCGAGCATTCTTTACCAACATCAACTCTAAATATTCCTTGATTCTCATACCTCATGAAGCATAATATAACCTTGTCAACATTTCCTTTGCTCTAGCCGTTGCTAATTCACTCGCACGCCCCAAAATGAAACCAACATAGCACATAATCGTGCAACCAACTAGTCACAGCAGGCTCCCCCACTTGGATTGAAGCCATATATCAAAATACCTTCAATAGCTCATAACACTTTTACTCCATTGATGCCACAATACCATAGTGAGATTAAGCTCAAATCATTTATAAGTTTGTGAGAATACAAGTCATCTAGTACTGTAAACCTTCTACAAATCTCGCATTCATCTCCACAATAGTTATGCCTACTCTCTTAAGCGACCCGAAATTAAAAATTTCAACATATACTTTCTACTTACCCAAGAGATCTTCCAACATACCCATAAGGATCGCACCACTTCAGAACACTCTGCAGGAGATAACCCACCTGCTTCACCTTAATATAGCATTTCTGTATACCTTCCACCATCATACACACTACATAGTCAACCAGTCTTCCTGAGTCTGAACTCATACCGCGACAGGAAATTTACTTCACTCCCAACTAGGAGACTTGAAAAGATTCTTCACGCGCCTATGAGTCGGGGCTACACATCCAATCACAATGGAAATTAAACACTTAATGGTTCATCTATCATCCAAAAGACCTTTCTCGACACTTTCAAGTCATATCGAAACATCACGCAGTACTCACATACTTATCACGTAGCTATCCAGCCGCCATTCCCACTATTAGAGACAATACTGAACATATTAGTTCATAACACTAGCTCGCACAATCAGCACCTTGGTGCTCAAGCCATAGGCAAAGATCCGACCTCAAGTCCTCCAGACTGGCCCAACATCAACTCATAGAAATCACATATTGCCCCTCGATCGGGGAATCACAAGACATCAATGCACATCTGATACCGAGAGCTCATGCGCGCATGCGAATGCGTGGAAGGAATTTCAAGAGTTACTTTTCAAGCTGAATCAAGGATGTATGATAAGATTTCAAGAATGTGAAGTTTTCCTATAGGTTCTACAGCCTCTCGAGGATAAATACAGATGTCTCCGTACCGATCCGTGGGACTCTACTAAACCTGCTCATGACTCGTGAGACCTATGTAACCTAGGCTCTGATACCAACTTGTCACAACCCAAACCCCGCTTCGGTCGTGATGGTGCCTCTCGTGAAGACAAGGCCAGCCAACCAACCAAAAGTACCTTTTTAACAATAGTTAAAACATGAATGAACAATCTAATTATGATTTAAAAATAACAATTAGCGGAAATACAACCCAAACACAGCCCAAATCGGGGTGTCACAAGTTACGAGCATCTAAAAGGGTCTAAATACATCTACAAGGCCAGTAGTATATAGTATGGAATTTAAAATCAAAAGGTAGAAAATCCGGTGCCGCGGACGCTGGCGGTCACCTGGCTCAGCTATGATAGCAAATCTTCAATCAGCTCAAAACCCGCTACCGGGTGAACAAACATATGCATCAGCACACGAGGTGCAGGGAGTAAAGTGAGTACTCCAACTCAGTGAGTAATGAAAGTAAATAGTTACTGAGCAGTAAGAAAATCACGCATAACAAATCATCATGCTGTATATAGGCAGTGTAAAACTCTTTGAGAAAAATAAGTGAAATTGTGAAATCTTTAGAAATATTTTTGGCTCAGTTTTTAAACCTTTTTTGGAAATGATATTTTCAACAGTTGCAAAAATAAACTCAATAATTTGTGCCGCTATGCACAGAACTCCACCTCCGGGCCTTATTCACGATCATGGTCAGCCATTGTTACCTGACCGCACGGTGTTATTCCTGGTCAGTCGTTCTTACCTAACCAAATGCATCATTCAGTGCCATTGTTACCACTGTCTAAAGTTTATCCTCTTTAGGAGTGATAAGATAATACCACAACAGCAGATAGATATCTCAAGAAATATCACAAACTTGGCAGTACATGAAGGTATTGAAATGATACTTTATCTAACAAGAGATTTTCTATCGGTATTTGGGTTGTCGTGGGCAGCTGTTGTGAGTGGAAGTTATCGCTGCATGTGTTTGAGTTATGTGGTATATTATGTGATTGCAGCCGAGGTTGCAGGTATGGATTATTACAGCTGGTTCGGGTTTAGTCTGAGTAAAAATGTGAGGCTCTGATCTTGTGTAAGATTTCAGAAGGTGAGATGTAGTTCTATGGTTTATGGACTAAATGGGTTGTAAGAATTCAGCTATATTGTGTTATCGGACATATATGTGATAGGGTGACGTGGGATCACCCCGGTTTATAGGCATGGTAAGTCATTCAGCTATTGCTGAACTTCTAGGACAACTCTGAGTCCGCTCGAGGACGAGCGTTTGTTTAAATGCATGAATGCAATGCAATGCATATAACGGTACACTCTAGTACCCGATGCGCGTGCAACCCACTCCATTTATTTATCGTCGACGGCGTTCACTGGGGGTGTGTACAGACTTTGGAGGGGCTCTTACAGCCCAAGAGCAATATCAGCCATTTCATGGCATCAAATAGGCTCTCAGCCTCAATATCAATATATCATTGCTGCGGCGTGCAACCCGATCCATATCAGAGGAAAAACATCCTCACTATCGGGTCCTCGACCCATCTCAGTCAAATAAATTCATAGCCACTCAGGAATAATATACTGTAGGGATCTTAGCCCTCATATCCTTCTCATTTATAAATCATGTTCAAAAATACAGTTCTTATCACATTTTAACAGTTGAAAATATGACTGAGAATATAATGTATGCAATAAGTGAGGAGAAACAAATGAAGATCCCCTAAGGATTCTACAGGTCGGCACAAGGCCCCAAACATGGCAATAAGCCCAATTCACAGTAATAAACTATGTGCCTCATTTGCCAATATAGTAGAAATAACACTCGGGATGGACCAAGTCACAATCCCCAATCGTAAACGACCCCGCACTCATCATAGAATACGTGTCACGCCTCAATATAGCGTTACGATGTGAAATCCGGGGTTTCAAACCCTCAGGATATCATTTACAAGCATTACTCACCTCGAACCGGCAAAATCTCTAGCCCGCGACGCCTCTACTCCTCAAATCGGCCTCCACGCACTTCGAATCTATCCAAAATCAGAGTGAATACATTACAATATGCTAAGGGAACAAATCCCAAATGAAAATAATCAAATTCGGGCACAAATCCCGAAATTACCAAAACCCGAGCCCCTGGCCCACTTCTCGAAACTCAAAATTTTATTTTACATATTTAGATTCCTCATCTTCCCACGAGTTCATACATACCAAGAACTCTCAAATCCGAGCTCAAATGGCCCATCAAATCCCCAAATCAAATTTCAAAATCTCAAGCCCTAGCTCTTCCATTTAGCTAAATTTCCATGAATTTTTAGGCCAATTTCACAATAAAAATGAGTTTTAAGTTCAAAGATCTTACCTCTAATCAATCCTCTTCGAAACCCTCTTCATTTGCTCCCAAAAAGCTCTCAAGATGCTCAACAATGGAGGAAAAATGACTTAAGCTCGCAGATGAAATATTTTAAAACCCTTCTGCCCAGCTATAATTTCCTTCTACGCGATCGCATACAAGCCATTGCGATCGCATAGTACAAAAATGTTAACCCCTGATTTAACCCTATGCGATCGCATAAGGGACCCCGCGATCGCATTGACCAGACAATTTCAACTGTGCGACCGCATATACATCACTGCGATCGCATTGAACAAAAATCCAGGCTCCAAATTTTCCTCTGTGCGATCGCACCATTTCTACGCGATCACATAGAATAAATGACCATGCCCCCAAAATCCTTCTATGCGATCGTAGCACTACTCATGTGATCGCAGAGAACAAATGTCTGCAACACTGATCTGCAATTTCTGCACAGCCCAAGCCTTAGAAAAACTTCCGTTAACCATCCGAAATTACCCCGAGGCCCCCGGGACCTCAACCAAACACACCAAAATATCCTAAAACATCATTCAAACTTGTTCCAATCAACAAAATGCCTCAAACAACATCGAAACCATTAATTCACATCGAATTCAAGCTTAAGTTTTCCAAGAACTTTCGAAACACTCTTTTGATCAAAAACTCAATCAAACGACGTCCGAATAACCTGGAATTTTGTACACATATCAAAAATCACATAACAAAGCTATTGCCACTCTCGGAATTCCATTCTGACCCTCGTATAAAAATCTCCCCTATCAACCGAAAATCACCGAAATAGTAGTTTCGCCAATTCAAGTCAAATTCTACACCAGACCTCCAAAACCAATTCCGATCACGCTCCTAAGTCATAAATCATCCGATGAAGTTAACCAAATCATAAAAACTCCGATCCAAGCTCGTATACACATAAGTCAACTCTCGGTCAAATCTTTCAAATTCAAAGCTTTCCAACTGAACTATTTGTTCAAATTCATTCTGATTTTTCCTGAAAAGCAAATCCAACGGTCCACATCAGTCATAATGCATAACACGAGGAAAGTCATGCCCGAAAATCAGTGATAAAAATGCAAACGCGCAATACGACCGGTCGGGTCGTTACATGTATCGGGCTCATATTTTGGTTCCGACGCACGATACAAGTCTTATATATGGTTTAAGCACTTTCTATGAAATTTGGTCAAAATCGAACATCATTTGACATGTTTCGGACCTAAATATCTAAAATTTGATGTTTATGAAGTTAGAATGAAAAATAATGATTTTGAAGTTTGATTAATTGATTTTGATGTTGTTATGGAGATTTGATCACTCGGTTAAGTCCGTATGAGGTTGTTGAGTTAGTGTGTGTGTTTGGTTAGGAGACCCGAGGGCTCGGGAGTGATTCGGAGGTGGTTCGGGGTGTTTTTGGCCTTGGGAAATGTTGCAAAATTTCTGCAGTCAGTGCCCAGTCTTTTTCTTCTATGCAATCGCATAGGTATGTCTGCGATCGCGTAGATTTAATTTGGAGTTGCCCAGTTTTGTTCTATGCGATCGCGTTATAGGCCATGCAATCGCATACCTCTGCAAACCCATTCTATGCGATCGCACACCCCCTTCTGCGATCGTAATTCACAAAAAGCCCAGCTCCACTTTGACCCTCTATGCGATCGCATTCCATGGCTTACGATCGCAGTGACCAATAACCCTTCCTCTATGCGATCGCAATGCCCTTTCCGCAATCGCATAGAGCAATTTTGCCCAGTGATTTTAAATACCCAAAACAGAACATTGACGGGATTTTTCACCCAAAACACATGAACTCATCTTCTCCATAGCCCATAGGCGATCTTTAGAGCTCTTCTTCACCTAAGCTTCTTCGGTAAGTATTATCTAACCCGTTTTCTTCATTTTCTATCATCATTTATCAAATTCCTAGACCTGAATCATGTAACTTAGGGTGTAAATTGGGGGAAAAGGGTAGAATTAGGGCCTTTCTATTTTCTTTGATTTAGACCTCTTTTTTGGGTCGAATTTGGAAACAAATTGTATATCCGGGCTCGTAGGGGAATGGGTGACATGGAATTGGTTCGAACCTCGTATTTTGACCAAGCGGGCCCGGGGTCGATTTTGGGAATTTTTGGAAGAAAGCTAGAAATTCATATTTAGGCATTGAGTTTAGTTTGTTCAGCTATTATTAATATTGTAAAATCATTATTTCATAGATTTGATTGAGTTGGAGCCGAATTCGAGGGGTAAAGCTCTACTAGAGGCTTGAGTTGAGTTTGGAACATTCGAGGTAAGTGTTTGATCTAACTTTGACTTAAGGGAATATGATTAGATTATTATTTGCTAATTGCTAAATGTTGATTACGGTGTATAGGCATGGTGACGAGTATCTATACACCGGTGTCTAGCATGACCGTGAGTCCTTTGTAACGACCTGACTGGTCGTTTTGCATTTTAGAACCCCGTTCCCTTAAATAAAACTTCCTGCATTTGCTTTAACTAATTTATGACTTGCGGGGACGAGTGGTTCGGAAGTTAGGAGAGTTTTGATCAAGGATATGTCCATTTGCTTCTTTAAGTTTTTCTAAAAAGGCCAAGTTTGACTTCGGTCAACTTTCTTAGGAAACAGACCCGGATTCATGATTTGATGATCCCGGAGGGTCCGTGGGAAAATATGGGACTTGGGCGTATGCCCGGAATTGAATTCCTAGGTCCCTAGCCCGAGTAGTGAATTTTTCTGTGAAATTGTTAATTTGAAGTTTTAAGGAATTAAATAAATTAAGAAATCGTTGATTTCCTAGGTATCAGGCTCAGATTTTAGTTCCGAAACTTGGTACAGATCCAAAATATCAGTTAAGACTTACCTGTAAAATTTGGTGTCAATCCAAGAAGTTTAAGGGCATTTTGACCCGTTGGAGGAAAATTAAGAACTTGAAGTTCAATAATTTGATTCATTTGGTTTTGGGGTTGATTCCTCGATTTAGCGTTGTTTTGAGTGTTTCGAGGGTTCGAGTAGGTCCGCCTCGTGATTTCAGATTTTTCAGTATATTCGGACGGGGCTCAGGAGCCTCGAGTGTCAAATGGTCGAGGTTCGAGTGAAGTTGGAACTTGAGAAAGAACCAAGAGCTGCTGCTTCTGTCATAACCGCTTCTGCGGCTCTGGGACCGCGGAAGCGGGATCGCAGGAGTGGTCGACAAATCGCAGAAGCGAAGGGGGCTCAGGCATGGGGAAACTGCAGAAGCGGCCCTCTGCGGTCCCGCCTTTGCGACCCATGGACCGCAAAACAGTCTAGCCCATTTTGCCCGGAACCGCAGAAGCGGCTCGAATTCCGCCAATGCGGGACCGCAGAAGCGAAAAGGGCTGGCAGTGAGCTTCATTTATTTCGAGCTCAAGCTCATTTCTTTCATATATTTCTCAACACTTAGGCAATTTTGGTGATTCCAAAGAGGGGGTTTCAACATAACATTTCAAGGTAAGTAATCCCCACTCACTTTTAGATCAAATACATAAACATTAAGTAGATTTGACACTAAAAAATTTGGTAAAATCAAGGGGTTAGATCTAGACCTAGGGTTTAATAAAAGCTAAGATTTAATCATGTAATTTGCCATGTAATGAACTAGAAATCATATATTTGTGCTCCTTAGGTGATAGAGAACAACTTTCTTTGAAAAATCTCAGAATCCGGGCACGTGGGCCCGATGTCGGAATTTAGGAAACTTGTGTTAATGGTTAGGAAATTGCTTAAATAGCTAGAATTCAACCTTGTAAGTCTCTATTGACTAGTTCTTACGTTGTTTAATTAGTTTGTGCTCGTTCGGCTTCGCGTTTAGGGTGTTGGGCTTGTTCTTGATATTGGAAGTGTGCTTCGGAGCGAGGTGAGTCTCCTTTCTAACCTCGTAAGAGGGAATTATCCCCATAAGATTAATGATTAAGTATTTGTTGCTAAATGCAGGGACTACGCACGTGCTAGGTGACGAGAGCCCGTGCGTAGCTACTACTATATTAAATGTCCGGGTAGCTTAAGACCTACAACATGCCTATTAAATATATCTCTTATGTTAACTTGTTATTATGAACACGTAGTGTATATTAGGGACTTAAAAAGGGAATAAGAGCATACTTGTATAGTTACTTAAGTTTGGCTTGGTGTTTTTGACCATTCATGTGTCATGTGTGTGAACTTGATATTTTATCCTTATTTGTGGATCGGGCCGATCGCCTCGGTATGAATAGATACATCTATAGGCGCGCCGTCGACCCTCGACAGGTGCACAATTTATTTCTGTTGGTTCGGGCCGTCGCCTCGATACTATGTGTGCATGTTAAATGTGGGAAAGCTTATACTTGCTTTATTTTGCCATTATCTCAAATGATAAATTATAAACTTAATGTAGTAAAGTACATGACTTATGCCACTTGCCATAAACTGTTGATGCTTGTAATTTCCATGATTAGAACACATTATACTTATGTATATATTAATTGACCTTAGTAAGTATCGAGTCGACTTCTCGTCTCTACTTCTTCGAGATTAGACGGGATACTTACTGGGTTCATGTTGTTTATGTACTCATGCTACGCTTCTATACTTAAATGTACATGATTTGAGGCAGGTGGATCTGGACATCATTGTGGTGCGTATCAGTGAGCACGCCCGGGACTTCTACGGTGAGCTGCTTTCCTTTCATGCCAATCCGCAGCCGAAGAAGTCTTCCTTTGTATTTTTGTTTAATTGATGGTTTCTATATAAGGTGAATAGTATGAAGAGGAAATATGATTTGTAAACTCCTTGGAGCGTTGGCTCAAATTATGACGTGATTAGGAAGTAAGAAATGAACGAAAGAGAAAGAGATGTAATTATTCCCTTGCCGGGACGTGTAAATTATTGTTGTTGCTCCCTTGTCGGGAATTAACTATTTAGTTGTATTCTCCCTTGCCGTGATAGTTGAATTGATACTCGTTCCCTTGCCGGAAAACCACTTATATATTATGAAAATGGGATCCTGTGGCACGTCGACCACTTATATATTATGAAATGGGATCGTGTGGCACGCCGACCAATTGTATATTATGAAATAAGATCGTGTGGCACGTCAACCACTTATATATTATGAAAATGAGATCGTGTGGCACGCCGACCACTTATATATTATGAAATGGGATCGTGTGGCACGCCGACCAATTGTATATTATGAAATAGGATCGTGTGGCACGTCAACCACTTATATATTATGAAAATGAGATCGTGTGGCACGCCGACCACTTATATATTATGAAATGGGATAGTGTGGCATGCCGAACACTTGTATATTATGAAATGGGATCGTGTGGCACGCCGACCACTTATATATCATGAAATGGGATCGTGTGGCACGCCGACCACTTATATATCATGAAATGGGATCGTGTGGCACGCCGACCACGTATTCTGTGTTAGAATGGATCAATTGCAGCTTTTTCTTATTTATTCAAACCGTTCTATTTTATTTGTTATCCCCAAAAGCATGTTCCCCTCCCAGTCTTAATTATTACGTTCCGCTATTATTTTGTAGTACTTGTATATATATATCTGCACATGTTGATTGGTAGTCCTGTCTAGCCTCGTCACTACTTGACCAGGGTTAGGCCAGGCACTTACCAGTACATGGGGTCGGTTGTGCTGATGCTACACTCTGTGCATCTTTTTGCACATATCACAGTACTGGAGCAGGAGCTTTTGGATAGCAGTAGGAGCATTGGGAGCTGAATTCAGTCCAAAGATTTCCGAGGTAGCCTTACTGACGTCCGCATGGCCCGGAGTCTCTCCTATCTTTGTTTTTCATTTGATTTCCTTTGTATCGGATCAAACAGGACTGTATTTTTATTCAGACTTTGTATTTAGCATTCTGTAGAAGTTTGTGAGTTAGTGACTCCAGTCTTGGGTAGAAGATTTGTTAAGCTTCCGCACTTGGTTTCAGTTATTTATGTTTTGAGACTTCCGCTTTTATAGTAACTGTCTCGTTTTTCTTTGTATTGTTGATGTTGTTAAGAGAAGTATTAAATTAATTGGCTTGCCTATCTCCTATTAGTAGGCGCCATCACGACTCCCGATGGTGGGAAATTCGGGTCGTGACAAGTTGGTATCAGAGCACTAGGTTACATAGGTTTCACAACTCACGGACAAACTCGGTAGAGTCTGAGGGATCGGTACGGAGACGTCTGTATTTATCCCCCAGAGGCTACAGAGTTAGGAAAATTTCACTTTTGTTCTTTCTTGTCGTGCGATTCTGTTCCTCAAATACTGATTGTCTTTCTATTCTGTTCTTTCGCAGATGGCGAGAACACGTGCTTCCTCTTTTATCGTGCAGCAGCCCTAGCCCCCAGCAGCAGTTCCTACGAAGGGCAGAGGCCGAGGCTGTGCCAGAGGCCGAGTCAGGGGCATAGCTCAGCCACGGGCAACAGTCCTACAGGTGGAGCCTCATATTGATTATGATGAGGAGGTTCTAGCCCCAGAAGCCCTGGTGGGCCTAGCTCAGGTCCCAGGAGGGTTCATGGTCAACCCAGATCTTCAGGACGCTTTGGTCAGACTGGCAGGATTTGTGGATAGCATCACTAGAGCAGGTTTGCTTCCAGTAGCTCCAGCCACTTCTCAGGCTGGAGGAGGAGTTCAGACTCCTGCTACGCATACTCCGGAGCAGGTAGCTCCCCAGGCTCATGTTCCAGTGGTTCAGCCAGCTGTGGCAGTTCAGCCAGGTATTGTGACCCAGGCCGGCGAAGGAGCGGCTATGTCCTCAGATGTTTTGTGGAGGCTTGATATGTTCTCCAAGCTCTTCACCACCACATTCAGCGATACTTCTTTAGAGGATCCACAAGATTTCTTATTTAGTTGCCATGAGATCCTTTGGACTACGGGTATTGTGGAGACCAATGGGGTCGACTTCACCACTTTTCGACCAGCAGGATCCGCCAAGACTTGGTGGAGGGACTATTGTTTATCTAGACCAGCAGGGTCGCCATCATTGACTTGGGACCAGTTTGCAGAGTTGTTTTTGGAGAAGTTTCTCCCAGTTACTCAGCGAGATGCTCTTCGCAGGCATTTCAAGCACCTCCAGCAGGGCTCTGTGACGGTCACTCAGTATGAGACTCGGTTCATTGATCTAGCACGCCATGCTATTGTTATACTCCCCATAGAGTTAGAGAGGGTGCAGAGGTTTATTGATGGATTGATTTAGCCGATCCGTCTCCAAATGGCTATGGGAGTCGGGAGTGAGATTTCTTTTCAGGAGGCGGCCAATGCGGCCCATAGAGTTGAGATGGCTCTTGCACAGGGAGGTGGTCATGGGTCGGATAAGAGGCCCCGTCATGCTGGTAGGTTCAATGATACCTCGTCTGGAGGTGGGGATTCTTATGGTAGAGTCCATCCTCCGAGGCCTTTTTAGTCAGCCCTACAGGTCTCACATGGTACTTCAGGTGGTCGTGGCTCTCAGCGCAGTCTTCTGACCAACAGCTTTTCAGTTCACCATCAACACCTATCAGCGCGCCACCACTCTGTTATTCTCAGCAGCCGAGGGCTTGTTACACGTGTGGCGACACGAGACATATTGCTAGTTATTACCCTCAAGCTTTTGATAGCTCTCAGCAGCAGGGTCCTCGTCCCATGATTCAAGCATCAGGTGATCCACAGGCCGCCCAGCCAGCTAGAGGCGGGGGTAGAGGCCATAGAGGTGGAGGTAGAGATCATAGAGGTGGAGCTCAGACTGCCAGAGATAGAGTCTAGCCAGCAGCCGATCATCCCAGAGATATGGTTCAGGGAGGTGGGGCCAAGCCCCGGTGTTACGCTCTTCCAGCCAGGACAGAGGCTGAGTCTTCAGATGCAGTTATTAGAGGTACTATTCTAGTCTATGATAGGGATGTTTTAGTGTTATTTGACACTGGGTCTACATATTCATATGTGTCGTCTTATTTTGCACCCTACTTGGTTATGCCTATTGATGCTTTGGGTATTCCTGTTTATGTATCTACACTGGTGGGTGATTCCATAGTGGTCGACCAGGTTCATCATTCCTGTGTGGTAGTGTTTGAGGGTCTTAAGACCCATGTTGATTTATTGCTCTTAGATATGGTGGATTTTGACGTTATATTAGGGATGGATTGGTTGTCCCCGTATCATGCTATCTTGGATTGTCACGCCAAGACCGTGACCTTGGCTTTGCCAGATTTGCCCCAATTGCAGTGGAGAGGGACCCAAGGTCATGCCACCCACAGTGTTATTTCATATGTGAAGGCTCGATGCATGGTCGAGAAGGGGTGTTTAGCTTATCTGGCGTATGTTCGCGATTCCAGCGTAGAGGTCCCTTCTATTGATTCTGTTCCTATTGTTTGGGATTTCCCTGAGGTTTTCCCTTCAGACCTGCTGGGCATGCCGCCCGACAGGGAAATTGATTTCTGTATTGATCTGTCTCCGGGCACTCAGCCCATTTCCATTCCGCCGTATCGCATGGCCCCGCCAGAGTTGAAGGAGTTAAAGGACCAGTTGCAAGACTTGATAGAGAAGGGTTTTATCAGACCTAGTGTTTCTCCTTAGGGTGTGCCGGTATTATTTGTGAAGAAAAAGGATGGTTCGATGAGGATGTGCATTGATTACCGGCAATTGAACAAAGTGACGATTAAGAACAAGTATCCACTACCGAGGATTGATGATTTGTTCGACCAGCTTCTGGTACGGGTGTTTTCAAAGATAGACTTGAGATCTAGCTACCATCAGCTGAGGATTAGGGCGTCTGATGTCCCTAAGATAACATTTCGCACTCGGTATGGGCATTATGAGTTTTTGGTCATGTCATTTGGGTTGACCAATGCCCCAGCAGCATTTATGGAGTTGATTAACCAAGTGTTCAGACCTTACCTGGACCTATTCATGATTGTCTTTATTGATGATATTCTGGTGTACTCCCGCAGCCAGGAGGAGCACGAGCAGCACCTCAGAGTGGTTCTTCAGACTCTGAAGGATAGTCAGTTATATGCTAAGTTCTCTAAGTGCGAGTTCTGGTTGAGTTCAGTTGCATTTCTAGGTCATGTTGTATCAATAGAGGGCATTCAGGTGGACCCGAAGAAGATTGAGGCAGTCAAGAACTGGCCTCGACTAGCATTAGCTACGGAGATTCGGAGTTTCTTGGTGTTAGTAGGTTATTACCGCCGATTCATGGAGGGATTTTCGTCCATAGCAACCCCGATGACCAGATTGACCCAGAAGGGTGCCCAGTTCAGATGGTCAGACGAGTGTGAGGTGAGCTTTCAGAAGCTCAAGACAGCTCTGACTACGGCACCGATATTGGTTTTGCCCACAGGCTCAGGGCCTTATACAGTTTATTGTGATGCTTCCCGTATTGGGCTTGGTACAGTATTGATGCAGGATGGCAGAGTCATTGCTTATGCTTCGAGGCAGTTAAAGATCCATGAGAATAATTATCCGGTTCATGATCTAGAGTTGGCAGCCATAGTTCATGCTTTGAAGATTTGGAGGCATTACCTATATGGTGTGACGTGTGAGGTGTACAACAGAAGGAGTTGAACTTGAGGTAGAGGAGGTGGTTGGAGTTGCTGAAAGACTATGATGTTACTATCTTATATCACCCGGGTAAGGCCAATGTGGTGGCCGATGCATTGAGTAGGAAGTCCGCCAGCATAGGTAGTCTTGCTTATATTTCGATCAGCCAGAGACCGCTTGCTTTGGATGTTCAGGCCTTGGCCAATCTACTAGTGAGGTTGGATATTTTTGAGCCTAGCAGGGTGTTAGCTTGCACGGTTACTCGTTCTTCATTATTGGAGCGTATCTGTGATCGGCTGTTTGATGATCCCCATTTGTGTGTCCTAAGAGACACGGTGCAGCGTAAAGGTGCCACGAAGGTGACCTTAGATGAGGATGGTGTCTTGAGATTGCTAGGGCGAGTTTGTGTGCCCAATGTCGATGGGATTCGAGAGTTGATCTTAGCGGAGGTTCATAGTTCTCGGTATTCTATTCACCCGGGCGCTGCGAAGATGTATCAAGACTTGCGGCAGCATTATTGGTGGCGGAGGATGAAGAAATATATTGTTGCATATGTGGCTCGATTTTTGAACTGTCAGTAGGTTAAGTATGAGCATAAGAGGCCTGGTGGTTTGTTTCAGAGGATTGAGCTTCCCGAGTGGAAGTGGGAGAGGATTACCATGGATTTCGTTACCGGACTTTCATTGACTCGGAAGAAGTTCGATGCGATATGGGTTATTGTTGATAGGCTGACCAAGTCAACACATTTCGTTCCTGTGGCAGTCTCCTATTCATTCGAGAGGTTAGCTGAGATTTATATTTGGGAGGTTGTTCGCCTTCATGGTGTGCCAGTATCTATCATTTCGGATCGGGGTACACAGTTTACCTCGCGCTTCTGGAGAGCATTTCAGCGAGAGTTGGGCACCCAGGTTGAGTTGAGCACAACATTCCATCCTCAGACGGACGGTCAGTCCGAGAGGACTATTCAGATATTGGAGGATATGCTCCGAGCCTGTGTCATTGATTTTGGTAGCTCGTGGGACCAGTATTTGACTTTAGCCGAGTTCGCCTACAACAACAGCTACCAGTCCAACATTCAGATGGCTCCATATGAGGCGTTGTATGGTAGGCAATGTCAGTCTCCAGTCGAATGGTTTGAGCCGGGAGAGGCTCGGTTATTGGGTACAGATTTCATGAGGCCTTTGGATAAGGTTAAGATCATTCAGGACAGGCTTTGTTCGGCTCAGTCGTGGAAAAAGAGTTATGCGGATCGTAAGGTTCGAGATGTAGCTTTCATGGTTGGTGAGCGGGTCTTGCTCCGAGTGTCGCCTATGAAGGGCGTGATGAGATTTGGGAAGAAGAGAAAGCTTAGCCCTAGGTTCATTGGCCCATTTGAGATTCTCGACCGTGTGGGAGAGGTGGCTTATAGACTTGCCTTACTGCCTAGCTTGTCAGCCGTGCATCCAGTTTTTCATGTGTCCATGCTTCGGAGGTATCACGGCGATCCAGTCCACGTGTTAGATTTTAGCACTGTCCAGTTGGACAAGAATCTGTCTTATAAGGAGGAGCCAAGAGCTATTCTAGACCGGCAGGTTCGACAGTTAAGGTCAAAGAGTTTTCCTTCAGTGCGTGTTTAGTGGAGAGGCCAGCCTCCTGAGGCATCGACCTGGGAGTTCGAGTCTGATATGCGGAGCTGTTATCCCCATCTATTTCCCGACTCTGGTACTTTTTTCTTTTTTCCGTTAGAGGACGAACGATTATTTTAGAGGTGGAGAATGTAACGACCCAAAGGGTCATCACCTATTTTCTCATTCATTCCGTACTTCTGAGGCCTTGAAAACCTCATTTTTAGTTGCCTCGATTTGCGTGTGCAGTCCGACCGCATAGCCGAAAAGCTTAAATATGAATTCTATGAAAAATTTGATGATTTTGGATATTAATATGATTAAAGTTGACTTTGGTCAATATTTTGGATAAACGAACCCGGACCCGTAATTTGACAGTCTCGGAGGGTCCGTAGAAAAATATGGGACTCGGATGTATTCCCGGAATCAAAATTCGAGGTCCTGAGCTCGAGTAATGAATTTTTAAAAAATATTTTCTGAAATTATTAAAGAAAATGGAAACGAAAATTGATTAAAAGACTGTGGTATCGGGCTTGTATTTTGGTTCTGACGCCCGGTACAAGTCTTATATATGGTTTAAGCGCATTCTGTTAAATTTGGTCAAAATCGGACATCATTGACGTGTTTCGGACCTAAATATCTAAAATTTGAAGTTTATGAAGTTAGAATGAAAAATGATGATTTTGAGGTTTGATCCATTGATTTTGATGTTGTTATGGCGATTTGATCGCTCAGTTAAGTCCGTATGAGGTTGTTGAGTTAGTGTGTGTGTTTAGTTAGGAGCCCCGAGGGCTCGGGAGTGATTCGGAGGTGGTTCGGGGTATTTTTGGCCTTAGGAAATGTTGCAGAATTTCTGCTGTAAGTGCCCAATCTTTTTCTTCTATGCGATCGCATAGATATATCTGCGATCGCATAGAGTTAATTTGGAGTTGCCCAGTTTTATTCTATGCGATCGCGTTATAGTCCATGCGATCACATACCTCTCCAAACCCATTCTATGCGATCGCACACCCCCTTCTGCGATCGCAATTCACAAAAAGCCCAGCCCCACTTTGACCCTCTATGCGATCGCATTCCATGGCTCGTGATCGCAGTGACCAATAACCCTTCCTCTATGCCATCGCAATGCCCTTTCCGCGATCGCATAAAACAATTTTGCCCAGTGATTTTAAATACCCAAAATAGAACATTGACGGGATTTTTCACCCAAAACACACGAACTCATCTTCTCCACAGCCCATAGACAATCTTTAGAGCTCTTCTTCACCAAAGCTTCTTGGGTAAGTATTATCTAACCCGTTTTCTTCATTTTCTATCATCATTTATCAAATTCCTAGACCTGAATCATGTAACTTAGGGTGTAAATTGGGGGAAAAGGGCAGAATTATTGCCTTTCAATTTTCTTTGATTTAGACCTCGTTTTGGGGTCGAATTTGGAAACAAATTGTATATCCGGGCTCGTGGGGGAACGAGTGACATGGATTTGGTTCGAACCTCGTATTTTGACCAAGCGGGCCCGGGGTCAATTTTTGGAATTTTTTGAAGAAAGCTAGAAATTCATATTTAGGCATTGGGTTTAGTTTTTTCAGCTATTATTAATATTGTAAAGTCATTATTTCATAGATTTGATTGAGTTGGAGCCGAATTCGAGGGGTAAAGCTCTACTAGAGGCTTGAGTTGAGTTTGGAGCATTCGAGGTAAGTGTTTGATCTAACTTTGGATTGAGGGAATATGATTAGATTATTATTTGCTAATTGCTAAATGTTGAGTACGGTGTATAGGCATGGTGACGAGTATCTATACATCGGTGTCTAGCATGACCGTGAGTCCTTATTTGTGCTTATTTGGGATTCTGTAGTGACTCCTCCTTGTTTAATTGATGGTTTCTATATAAGGTGAACAATATGAAGAGGAAATATGATTTGTAAACTCCTTGGAGTGTTGGCTCGAATTATGACGTGATTAGGAAGTAAGAAATGGACAAAAGAGGAAGAGATGTAATTATTCCCTTGCCGGGACGTGTAAATTATTGTTGTTTCTCCCTTGCCGGGAATTAACTATTTAGTTGTATTCTCCCTTGCGAGGATAGTTGAATTAATACTCATTCCCTTGCCGGGAAACCACTTATATATTATGAAAATGGGATTGTGCACGCTGACCACTTATATATTATGAAAATGGGATCGTGTGGCACGCCGACCACTTATATATATTATGAAATGGCATCGTGTGGCACGCCGACCACTTGTATATTATGAAATGGGATCGTGTGGCACGTCGACCACTTGTATATTATAAAATGGGATCGTGTGGCACGCCGACTACTTATATATTACAAAATAGGATCGTGTGGCACGCCGACCACTTATATATCATGAAATGGGATCGTGTGGCACGCCGACCACGTATTCTGTGTTAGAAGGGATCAATTGTAGCTTTTTCTTATTTATTCATACCGTTCTATTTTATCTGTTATCCCCAAAAGCATGTTCCCCTCCCAGTCTTGATTATTACGTTCCGCTATTATTTTGTAGTACTTGTATATATATGTATCTGCACAGGTTGATTGGTAGTCCTGTCTAGCCTCGTCACTACTTCACCGGGGTTAGGCCAGACACTTACCAGCATATAGGGTCGGTTGTGCTGATGCTACACTCTGTGCATCTTTTTGCACGGATCACAGTACCGGAGCAGGAGCTTTTGGATAGCAGTAGGAGCATTGGGAGCTGAATTCAGTCCAGAGATTTTCGAGGTAGCCTTGCTGACGTCCGCATGGCTCGGAGTCTCCCCTATCTTTATTTTTCATTTGATTTCCTTTGTATCGGATCAAACAGTACTGTATTTTTATTCAGACTTTGTATTTAGCATTCTGTAGAAGTTTGAGAGTTAGTGACTCCAGTCTTGGGTAGAAGATCTGTTAAGCTTCCGCACTTGGTTTCAGTTATTTATGTTTTGAGACTTCCGCTTTTATAGTAATTGTCTCATTTTTTATTTGTATTGTTGATGTTGTTAAGAGAAGTATTAAATTAATTGGCTTACCTAGCTCTTATTAGTAGGCGCCATCGCGACTCCCGATGGTGAAAAATTCGGGTCGTGACAAATTGTTCAATTCTATTTTAAAGTGAAAAATAACCTTGTCTACTACTTTCTCGAGACCATAATAAAGTAACTCTTTGGGCTTTTATTTTGGTCCAAAATAAGTGTCCTTTTTATATAATCGAGAAGGAATTAACTTTATTTTTTAAAAAGTTGCCCCTATTTTACATATCTCTATGTCTAAAGTAAACATCATATAAATTTTAATTAAGAATAATTTAGTCAAAATACATTTTTGTTCTCAATATTTTCTTAAGGGACACAACGAAAGTTAAAAAGTTATTTATTATTGATCAGAGGAAGTATGTATAAGAAGTTATCAACTCTAAAGGATTTTTCGAGAGATTTTGAGATTTCACTATTAACATTCTCCTCAAATTGTTTCTTCCTATATATTGAACGTTTCTTATGAAATTGGATTCGATATTAGTTTCAATTGCAATTTCCTTGGCAGAAATAAAAGCAGTTGCAAAACCTTTATTTGTTAAATAAAGAAATCACTCTTTTTCACTTCACACAACTTTTTTAAAAGAAATTTATATATAGCCTAATAGGTTAGAGGTAGATCCAGAATTTGAGACTTACGGGTTTTTACCGTAATTTTAGATTAATATACAATAATAATTGGGTTCACAGTTAGATATTTATAAATATTTAGTGAATTTCTTAATATAAATACAGGGTCTACGCAAAAATTACTGGGTTCCTAGAAAATCGTATTCTATGCTCTAGATCCGCCCCTGTATTAGGTGTAAAAAAAATGAGGCCTTCACAAATGTGGGGCCTAAAACAGTTGCTTTACCTGCTTTATGGATGGATCGGCCCTGTCCGATACAATAAGGAGGAATTTACATAGAATACAATCTTTTAAAGATTTATTTATATTATGCTTTTACAAAATTACCTTTAGTACAACTTATTTTAAAATCTTACCTTTTTAATTAAATTATGTACAACTTTTCATCTCCTAAAATCTCTTCCTTAAGATTCTCTATCACATAAAGGTAGTATCTCTTTCTGGTTCTCTCTCATCTAACATATCAATCACTATAAATTATCACCCCCAATTTCTTTCTCTTTGAACCTTATGCATCATCCAAAAATCATCTAAGGCTTAGAAAATTTTCAGCAGAAATATGTTTTGCTTTCCCCATTTTTCTTTTGATAATTATTATTTTATATTACATATATTATGTTATTGTATAATTTAATACTCCAATATATATTTTATTATATACATTTAATCATATATATATATATATATATATATATTATATTTTGTTTCCCTCAAATTTGCTTCTTCTTTATTTCCCCATTAACGAAACATGTTTACTTCCCCCAATTCTTTTTATAATGTATTATGGTATATTATATATAATATATTTATGTATTTTTCATTTTATACACTCACACACACAAACATATATTTATATATTGAACTGAATAAAATGAAATATCATTAACAAATATACTATATACAGATAATATACGTAAGCTATATAGTATATATTGATCTGTATACAATATATCACTAATAGAAATTCGGAAAAAAGCGACCACGAAAAGCGAACAAAGTTGGTCGCTTATTGGCCAAAAAGCGACCAAAAAGCGACCAAACACGCATGGTCCATATTAAGATGGTCCCTTTACCTTTGGGACCAATTAGCGACCAACTTTTGTCTCCCAGGTAAAAGGACCAAATTTTACGGGTAAAGAAAATAGCGACCAACTTTGGTCGCTATAATATTTTAATATTATAATTTTTGCGACCAAAGTTGGTCTCCTTATGTAAATTACATTTTTTTAATTTATTATTAATCATATGTCACGACTCGAATTTTTTACCATCGGGATCGTGATGGAGTCTACTCGTGGTAGCTAGGCAAGCCAACTCAATTACCTTTTCCCTTGCTAAACAATTATTTCAACAGTTTATAGCATCAATAAAGAACATGAAATTTAATAAGAACAATAGCGGAAATTTGATTTATAAACACGAATCAAAACGTGGAATAGTCAATAATAGCCTCTACCCAAGATTTGGTGTCACAGTACTCACGAACTACTAAGAATATACTAAATACAATGGTATGAAAGAAATATATAAGCTGTCCGTCTCAAAAATAATGAGGCAACAATCTAAAAGAGAACATAAAGAAGAGATGCCGGGCCTGCGGACGCCTGCAAGGCTACCTCAGTCTCGTGAAAATGAAAACCTGCTCCCGCACTAATGCTGCTGCTGCTCCTCAAAACCTGAACCTGTGCAAAAATGCACAAAAGTATAGCATCAGCACAACCGATCCCATGTACTGGTAAGTGTCTAGCCTAACCCCGGCGAAGTAGTGACGAGGCTAGACTAGACACCACATAAACCTGTGCAGTTATAAATATACAGCGGCATATCGAATACAAGGCAATTAACAACATGGGAGGGGAAACATGTTATGGGGAGATACAATATTAACAGCAATCCCAGGTAACAAAATAAAAGCAGCTTAGATTCACAATGAACAAGGAATCAACACTCAATACAAACACATGGTATCAATAACTGTTGTGGCGTGCAACCCGCTCCATAATTACCATTGTTGCGGCGCGTAAACCGATCCACAAATACCACTATTGCGGCGTGCAACCTGACCCATGTCATTTATCATTTATCAATATTACGGCACGCAACCCGATTCTCAATATCATTGTTGCGGCGCGTAACCCGCTCCTCAATGTCATTGTTGCGGCGCGCAACCCGCTACTCAATATCATTTAACAGTCTGGTTTCCCAAACAACAGTCACAATTAAGGGACATTAATATAAGCAAATATTTGACAAAAATTCCGGCAAGGGAAAGAATCCAACAAGTTCAACCAAACATCCCGGCAAGGGAATAATCAACAACGCTTTCTTTGTCTTACTTTTCTTATCTTATAATTCACTCTACCATTTTGAGCCAACGCTCCAAAGAATCCAGTCATTTCATATACTTTCAATATTCGTATCACAATTCGAGCCAATGCTCCCAGGAATCAAATAATCATTTTACCGTTCACATGTTATTCACAATATATAGAAATTCTCCAATAAACACGAAGTTCACAACCAAGTCATGGTAATCACATTATAAGGACTCACGGTCATGCTAGACACCGATGTATAGATACTCATCACCTTGCCTATACATCATACTCGATCACATAGCATTTAGCAACAAGACTCAACTCATACTCCCTCAAGCTAGGGTTAAACCAAACACTTACCTCAAAGCCTTGAAATCCACTTAATCCTCAACTATCGCTTTATCTCGCAGTTCCACCTCCAATTCGCTCGAATC
>MU764335.1:33538-79816 GCA_026770625.1 Nicotiana glauca | reverse complement strand
TTTGTTCTCTGTTACTGTTTTACTTATTTTCTTGTTGGATTTCTGCTGTGATTACACTCATATTGTCTCCTCATTATCATACAGATTATTATATTTTTCTCAGTAGGGCCCTGACCTTCCTCGTCACTACCCAACTGAGGTTAGGCTTGGCACTTACTAAGTACCGCTGTGGTGTACTCATGCCTCTTCTGCGCATGTTTTTTTTTCATGTGCAGATCTAGGTACTTACGGTCTGACACATTATCAGTGATACAAGAGTGATATTCAGAGACTTTGGGGTATATCTGTCACGTCCGCAGACCAGGAGTCTCTATCTTATTCCAGCTGTAGTATATGATTTTCCTTTCTTTCGGTTGTGTAGAAATTCTGGAGTTAGAGCAGTGTATTACTTTCTATTAGCCCGTGGTTCCAGTGAGATTCCGGGTTTTGGGATTTCTATTTCAGAATTTGTAGAGTCAAAGTGTATGTGCCAAGTGGCAAGTTGTATACTTCCTGAAGTTATTTAACTTTTGACTTAATATTTCCGTATTGGTTATTACTTCCGCACTGTCAGGCTTACCTAGTCATTGTGACTAGGTGCCGTCATAACGTGTTCACGATTCGTGAATTAGGGTCGTGACATCAGGTCTCCAAAGCATCGCGAACGCGGAGAGGATCTCGCGTTCGCGTAGAAGGAAAAATTAAGTGGCCAAAATGCCCTTCGTGATCGCGAAAGTGGGACTACAAAGCGAAGGCCTAGGGGTTATGAAATATGCGAATGCGACGTAGGACACGCGAACGCATTGAAGAAAAATGAAAGGTCCATGAGCTTCCCTATGCGAACGCGAAGCAGCCTATGCAAACGCGATGGGGAATGTGCTGAATCTACTCGAACGTGGGAGTGTGTATGCGAATGCGTATAAGGAAGTTGGCCCCCTCCAGGATCACACTACGTAAATGCGTAGGTAGGGACACGAACGCGGACAAGAAGAAAACAAAGCTACGCAAACGTGACCATAACGCTACGAACACGAAGAAGAAATCCAACCTGCAACGGCTGAGAATTTTCTGCAATCTTTCAAACTCTAAAAGGCTCACTTGAGCATCCGAAACACACCCGAGGCCCCCGGGACCTTAACCAAACCTACGGACATATCCCATAACATCATTAAAACTTGTACCAATCCTTAAACCACCTAAAACGACACCCGAAACACGAATTAATCAAAGATTCAAGCTTAAGAACTTCAAATTCCAACAAAACACGCTTTCGATCAAAAACCTAACCAAACCTCGTCCGAATGACCTGAAATTTTGTACACACATTCCAAATGGCATGACGGAGCTACTGCAACTTCCGGAATTCCATTCTGACCCTCGGATCAAAAACTCACTATCAGACCAGAAACTTCAAAAATGCAAACTTCGGCATTTCTAGCCTAAATAAGCTACGGACTTCCAAAATACATTCTGAACATGCTCCCAACCCCGAAATCACCTAACGAAGCTAACGGAACAATCAGATTTCCATTCCGAGGCCATCTTCACACTATTCCGATTACGGACCATTTTCAACTCTTAAGCTCTCATTTAGGGACTAAGTGTCCCAAAACTCTCTGAAACCCAACACCGAACGTACCGGTAAACCAAAATAGCATAAATGAACTTAGGGGAAGCAGTTAATAGGGGATCGGGGCGTAAATTCTTAAGATGAGCGGTCGGGTCATCACATCCTCCTACACTTAAATATTCATTCATCCTCAAATGAGCATAGAGACAATACCTGAAGTAGTAAAAAGATGAGGGTAGCTGCTGTGCATATCCTGCTCGGTCTCCCAAGTCGCCTCCTCAGATGGCTGACCCCGCCACTGAACCTTCACTGAAACTATGTTCTTTGACCTCAACTTTTTGATCTGCCTATCCAAAATAGCCACTGGCTCCTCATCTTACGATAGATCCGTGTCCAACTGGACTAAACTAAAATCCAACACGTGTGACGGATTCCGGAGCATCAAAACATGAAATACCGGATGAACCCCGGCTAAGATGGGAGGTAAGATGAGCTCATAAGCAACCTCCCCAACTTCCCTCAAGATCTAAAAAGGGACAATAAACCTTGGACTCGGCTTTCCTTTCTTCCCAAACCTCATGATGCCTTTCATAGGCAAAACCCAAAGTAGAACCCGCTCACCCACCATATAGGAAACATCACGAACCATCTGGTTCGTGTAACTCTTCTGTCTGGACTGGGCTGTACAGATTCTATCCTGAATCACCATAACCTTCTCCACTGAATCCTGAACCAACTCTGTACCCAATAGTCTGGCCTCATTTGGCTCAAACCAACCCACCGGAGATCTACACCTCCTACCATATAAAGCCTCATACGGCGCCATCTGAATGCTGGACTGATAACTGTTGTTATAAGCAAACTCTGCCAATGGAAAGAAATGATCCCAAGACCCTCCAAACTCAATCACACACATATATAGCATATCCTACTGGAATACCATGCAGACGGATGATCTCCCGCATATAAATCTATGCCAACCGCTCAGATAAATATGTGGTACACACTGGAATGAAATGAGCGGACTTGGTCAATCGATCCACAATGACACGAATGGCATAAAACTTCTTCAAGGTCTGGGGGAGTCCAAATACAAAGTCCAAGGTGATGCACTCCCATTTCCAATCCGGAATCTCTATCTGCTGAAGCAACCCACCCGGGTGTTGGTGCTTATACTTCACCTGCTGATAGTTGTGGCATCTAGACACATAACCTACTATATCTTTCTTCATCCTCCTCCACCAATAGTGCTGCCTCAAGTCCTAATACATCTTGAGCACACAAATCCGGCCTTGCATCCGCAATACCCCGTTATCTACGATAGTCAAATATCTGGCATCTCCCCACTGAACCTTGTCCTTGAGGACAAGCAAATGAGGGTCATCATACTACCGCTCCCTGATACGATCAAATAGGGAAGACCGGGAAACCACGCAGGCTAGAACCTGACTGGGCTCCGAAAGGTCCAATCTCACAAATTGGCTGGCTAAGTCCTGAACATCCGTCGCCATAGGCCTCTCTGAAGCTGGTAAATATGCCAAACTACCCAAACTCTCCGCCTGATGACTCAAGGAATCTGCCACCGTATTGGCCTTGCTTGGGTGATATAGGATAGTGATATCGTAATCCTTTAACAACTCTAACCATCTCCTCTGATGAATATTCAGGTCCTTCTGCTTGAGCAAGTGCTTCAAACTCCGATGATCGGTATAGATCTCACAAGGCACCCCGTACAAATAATGACGCCAGATCTTCAAGGCATAAACAATGGAAGCAAACTCAATGTCGTGGAAATGGTAATTATTTTCATGTATCTTCAACTATCTTGAGCCGAGGGTCTCTTGGAAATAGCCTCTCTGCCCACGGGGTAGGGGTAAGGTCTGCATACATATTACCCTCCCCAGACCCCACTTGTGGGATTATACTGGGTGGTTGTTGTTGTTGTTGTTCAACTATCTAGACGCATAAGGAATCACCCTACCGTCCTGCATCAAAATCACTCCAAGGCCAACTCTCGACGCATCACAATAGACAGTATAAGACCCCGAACAGGTAGGCAACATCAAGATTGGGGCTGTATCCAAAGCTATCTTGAGCCTCTGAAAGGTCGCCTTAAACTCCTCTATCCACTGAAATCGGCACCCTTTTGGGTCAATCTAGTCATAGGAGCCGCAATCGATGAAAATATTTCTATGAAGCGACGGTAATAGCTTGCCAAGCCAAGGAAACTATGGATCTCTATAGCTGAGGATGGCCAGGGCCAACTCTGAACGACCTCTATCTTTCTCGGATCCACCCGAATACCCTCACTCGACACCACGTGGCCTAAGAATGCCACAGAACTCAACCAAAACTCACATTTTGAGAAATTTGCATATAATTTCTTTTCTCTCGGGGCCTGAAGTACTATCCTCAGGTGCTGCTCATGATCTTCCTGACTATGGGAGAATGGAAGGAAATCATCTATGAAAGCAATGATGAACGAGTCGAGAAAAGTCCTAAATACATTGTGCATCAAATGCATAAAAGCTATTGGGGCGTTGGTCAGCCCAAATGACATAACAAGGAACTCGTAATGACCATACCGAGTCCTGAAGGTAGTCTTCTGGATATCTGTCTCCTGAATCTTCAACTGATGGTAACCCGAGCGCAAGTCAATCTTAGAAAATACATGTGCACCCTGAAGCTGGTAAAACAGATCATCAATACGGGGCAAAGGATACCGATTCTTGATTGTAACCTTGTTTAACTGACGATAATCAATACACATATGCATAGAACCATCCTTCTTCTTTACAAACAAGACAGGAGCACCCCACGGCGATACACTTGGTCGAATAAAACCCTTGCCAACTAATTCCTACAGCTGATGCTTCAACTCAAGAGGAGATATACGATACAGAGGGATAAAAATGGGCTGAGTGCCGGAAACAGTATAATGCCAAAATCAATGTCTCTATCGGGCGGCATGCCCTAAAGGTCAGCTGGAAACACATCGGTATAATATCGTACCACTGGAACTGAATCAACATAAGGGGTATCAACACTGACATCTCTCACATAAGCTAAATACGTGACACACCCCTTCTCAACCATATACTGAGCTTTAAGAAAAGAGATAACTCTACTGGGAGTGTGATCTAACGTGCCACTCCACTCAATACACACAATACCTGGCATAAACAGCATCACCATCTTGGCGTGACAATCAAGAATAGCAAAATGGGGTGACAACCAGTCCATACCTAGAATAATGTCAAAATCCACCGTACCGAGTAACAATAAATCTGCCCTGGTCTCAAAATTATGAATAGTAACCAAACATGACCGATGAACTCGGTTAACAACAAGACAATCTCCTACAGGAGTAGAAACATAATCGGGGGCACTCAAAGAATCTCGAGGAACACCCAAATGCAGAGCAAAGTAAGAAGACACATAAGAATAAGTAGATCCTAAATCGAATAGAACCAATGCCTCTCTGTGACAAACCAGTATAATACATATGATGATGGAGTCGGAGGAAACTACCTCAGTACGAGTAGGAATGGCATAATATCTAGTCTAGACCCTCTCTCGATGACGACCTTTATCTCCCCGGCCTCCGCCCCTAGCAGGCTGGGCAGGTGGGGTAGCAGCGGGAGCTGTGACCATAGCCTGAGAACTTTAAGGAGCACGTTGTGGCTGAGCAGCTTGTGAAGATGCACCCCTACCAAGTCTGGGGCAGTCCCTAACCATGTGGCGTGTATCACCACACTCGAAGCAAGCTCTGGGAGGATGTGATGGCTGTGACTGACTGGAGCTAGGCATGCTGGACTGACCTCTGGAAGCACCTTGTGCAGTAGGCGCGCTAGAAACTGGAGGTGCATAGTAAGGCTCCTGAGGTGTTGGTCGAGCTGGAGCACTGCCGGTTGCTGAAAGAACTGAATGTACATGGCGACCCAAATAACCTCTACCATACTGACCTGATGATGGTGTACGGGCACAAGAGTAGTGGCTTGACTCTCGAGAACTCTTGGCCTCACTCTCCCCTCGCTCCCTAGCGAGCATACCCTCAATCCTCCTAGTAATGCTCACTACCTGCTAATAAGGAATGTCCATCTCTAACTCTCGAGCCATGCTAGACCTGATGGGCGGAATAAATTCCTCAATGAACCTGTGAACTCTCTCTTGTACGGTAGCAACCAAAGTCGGTGCGTGTCTGGCCAATCTGGCACACTGGATAGCTTACTCTGAAATTGTGATAGCACCCTGGCGCAAATGCCCAAACTCTATACGCCACGCATCCCTGAGACTCTGGGGGAGAAACTCTCTCATGAACGTGTCCGAGAACTGGGTCCAAGTCAGCGAAGCAGCCTCGACTGGACTATCTAACTCATAAGTACGCCACCAATCATAGGCGGCTACCAGAAGCTGAAAATCAGTGAAAGAAACCCCACTGGACTCCACTATGCCCATTGTGCAAAGAATACGATGACATTCATCCAAAAATCCCAAGGCATCATGTGATGCTAATCCACGGAACACTAGAGGATCATATTTCTTGAACCTCTCAAGTCTACGCTGCTCGTCCTTTGAAGCAGCTGACCCATCCTCGGGCTGAACTGGTGCTGCAGGTGGTGCAGGAATAATCTCCAGAGCCTGCTCAACCTGTACTCGCTACTCAGGAATGCGAACAACGGGAGTGTGTGCTCCTCCCCCGGCCTATGATGTGGTTGCAGCTAGGGGAAGCAACCCTGCCTGAGCCAAAGTGGTGTACATACTCATGAAATGAGCTAAAGTCTCCTGGAGCACTGGAGTAGTAGTGGCAGTAGTAGATGTGCCAGGTGCCTAAGATCCGGCTAGATCTGCTAGTGGTACATTGATGGTGGCTCGCGCAAGTGCTCTGGCTGCACCACGTGCGCATCCTCGATCTCTCCCCTGACCTCGGCCTCTAGCGACTGCAATAGGGAGCGCGGTGCCTAATCATCTCGAGTAGCACATGTCCTCACCGTCTATGAGAGAATAGAAGTCAAAAGTTTAGAATTTATGTACAAAAATATCGCACGACCAGGAAATCAAATAAAATGAAGATTTTTTTCCTAAATAGTTGCATAGCTTCTCGTAGAGAAGTACAAACGTCTTCGTACCGCTCAGCGAGACTCTAATAAACTGGCATGTGTTCTGTGACTCCTATGAACCTAGAGCTCTAATACCAACTTGTCACGACCCTAGTTCACCAACTGTGAACATGTCATGACGGCACCTAGTCCCCACGACCAGGTAAGCCTAACATTGCAAAAGTATAATAATTTCGGAAAGATAGAGAAAACCAAATTAAATATCTGGAAAGGAAATTTGTACTGATTGTCACTCGGCGTATACAACATAATATCACAAGTCTAAAACAATTCCCAAAACCCAAAAACTCACGACTGACACAGGCTACGGAAGTGTATAGTAAAGGCTCCAAACTCCAGAATATCTAACAACCGGAAGAAAAGAAAACTAAGTACTAAAGAAAGAGTAAGAGGGAGACTCGTCGGTCTACGGACGCTGCAGATATACCTCGAAGTCTCTATGTATCTCATCGCCTCAAGGATATTGCGCCTTAGTAGAGGTACCTGGATGATCTGCACATGAAAAACATGCGCAAGAAGGGCATGAGTACACCATAGCGGTACTCAGTAAGTGCCAAGCCTAACCTCGGTTGTGTAGTGACGAGGAAGGTCAGGGCCCTGCTAAGACAAAATATAACAATAATAATAATTATAACGCAGGGTAACGAGGCAATAACAACTACAAAAGAAAGAGAAAACACAGAGTAAATACATCTCAATGTCAATGATACCAATGAGGGTCTCCCAGGATACTGTCCTGTAGCTCTTTCCGCAACTGTCTAGTGGATCACTCGGGATACCGTCCCGTAGTCCAACTCATGTACCAAACTAAAGGATCTCCCGGGATATCGTCCCGTAGTGCAATCATTAATGTGCAGGGGGATCTATAGGGAATCTAACCCGCAGTACCAAAGTAAAAGTGCAGGGGGTCTACCGGGAATCGAACCCGTAATCCCAAAGTAAACAGATAGGGAGGGAGCTACCAAAATCCCACATCCGTAGTCCCAATGTAAATGTGCAACCACAGCCAAAAACATACCAAGGAATGAAGTACGTAAGATAACAAAAATTAGAACTAGCCTAGCATGCTTCACATAGTACAATCAAAACAACTTAAGCAATTACGCACTCAAGTCAGCTTAACATGCTTTTCCTAATCTAGCACAAGTTATAGTTTCATGTAGGATAAAGCAAATAGGAAAGAAAACTAAATCTCAATAACTAAAGTAAAAACCGAATTTTCATCAATCAGCTCAAGTATGCGCTTGTCATCTTCACATACAAGGCACTCAAACATCAAGTAAGAATCCCAAGGGGAAAAGTCCCCCACAAAAGGTTAGACAAGCCACTTACCTCGAACCGGCTCAATATCACTAGAAATCACGTCCTTGCCATGAGTATCCGACTCCAAATGGCCCAAATCTATTCAATTCAATTACATATCATATATAATATT
Organism: Nicotiana glauca; assembly: GCA_026770625.1. Classification (NCBI taxonomy): domain Eukaryota; kingdom Viridiplantae; phylum Streptophyta; class Magnoliopsida; order Solanales; family Solanaceae; genus Nicotiana; species Nicotiana glauca. The sequence goes on along the minus strand of MU764335.1, from coordinate 71,712 downwards.
GCAAACAACTTATTCCACTCTTAAATTTAAAGCTAGGGCGCGAAAATAGGTAAAATGACCAAAATGCCCCTCAGACCAACATCTCGAAATAGGATAATTTTTATATTTTTAGAACCCCCGTACTCTCACGAGTCTAACCATATAAAAATCTCCCAAATCAGAGGTCAAATGCCCACTCAAAACCCAATAAAGTCTAAGAAATTTTCCCCAATTTTCATGCAAAAATCCGAAATTAAGGAAGAATTGGTGATTAGATTACTGGGATTTAATCATAGGAGAGCAGAGACTCGTTACCCAGTGATTGCCTTGAAAAAACCCTTGAAATTGCTCCCAAATGCGAGCTCCAAACCTTGTGTTTTGATATAAATGGCAAAACCTCATTTTTGGAATGTTAAGTACTATTCAGGTCTCCAAAGCATGGCGAACACAGAGAGGATTTCGTGTTCGTGAAGAAGGAAAAATTAAGTGGCCAAAAATGCCCTTCACGATCGTGACGGTGGGACGGCGAACGCGAAGGCCTGGGGTCATGACCTATGCGAAAGTGACGTAGGGTCCGCGAACGCATTGAAGAAAAATAAAAGGGCCAGGAGTTGCCCTATGCGAACGCGAAGCAGCCTATGCTAACGCAATGGGGAATGTGCTGAAGCTACGCAAACGCATATAAGGAAGTTGGCCCCCTCTAGGATCACACTACGTGAACGCGTAGGTAGGGATGCAAACACGGACAAGAAGAAAACAAAGCTACGCAAACACAACCATAACGCTGCGAACACGAAGAAGAACATACAACCTGCAACAACTGAGAATTTTTCTGCAATCTTTCAAACTCTAAAAGGCTCCGTTGAGCATCCAAAAAACACCCGACGCCCCCGGGACCTCAACCAAACCTACGGGCATATCCCATAACATCATTCAAACTTGTACCAATCCTTCAACCATCTAAAACGATGCCGAAAACACGAATTAATCAAAGATTCAAGCTTAAGAACTTTAAATTCCAACAAAACACGCTTTTGATCAAAAACCTAACCAAATCTCATTCGAATGACATGAAATATTGCACACACGTCCCAAATGGAATGTCGGAGCTACTGCAACTTCCAGAATTCAATTCCGACCCTCAGATCAAAAACTCACTATCGGACCGAAAACTTCAAAAATGCAAACTTAGGTACTTCAAGCCTAAATGAGCTACCGACTTCCAAAATACATTCTGAACACGCTCCCAACCCCGAAATCACATAATGGAGCTAACAGAACCATCATATTTACATTCTGAGGCTGTCTTTATACTATTTCTATTACAGACCATTTTCAACTCTTAAGCTCTCATTTAGGGACTAAGTGTCCCAAAACTCTCTGAAACCCAACACCGAACGTCCCGGCAAACCAAAATAGCAGAAATGAACTTAGGGCAAGCAGTTAATAAGGGATCGGGGCGTAAATTCTAAAGACGACCGGCCGGGTCATCACATCTTCCTACACTTAAACATTCATTCATCCTCGAACGAGCATAGAGAACATACATGAAGTAGTAAAAAGATGAGGTTAGTTGCTGCACATATCCTGCTCGGTCTCCCAAGTCGCCTCCTTGGCCTGCTGACCCCGCCACTGAACCATCACTGAAACTATGTTGTTTGACCTCAACTTTATGATCTGCCTATCAAAAATAGCCACTAGCTCCTCTACATAGGATAGATCCTTGTCCAACTGGACTGAACTAAAATCCAACACGTGAGACGGATCCCCGTGATACCTCCGAAGCATCGAAACATGAAATACTGGATGAACCCCGGCTAAGCTGGGAGGTAAGGCAAGCTCATAAGCAACCTCACCAACTTGATTCAAGATCTCAAAAGGGTAAATAAACCTCGGACTTAGCTTTCCTTTCTTCCCAAACCTCATGACGCCTTTCATTGGCGAAACCCAAAGCAGAACCCTCTCACCCACCATATAGGAAACATCATGAACCTTCCGGTCTGTGTAACTCTTCTGTCAGGACTGGGATGTACAGAGTGTATCCTGAATCACCATAACCTTCTCCAATGCATCCTGAACCAACTCTGTACCGAATAGCCTGGCCTCACCCGGCTCAAACCGACACACCAGAGATATACACCTCCTACCATATAAAGCCTCATACAGTGCCATTTGAATGCTAGACTGATAACTATTGTTATAAGCAAACTTTGCCAATGGCAAGAAATGATCCCAAGACACTTCAAACTCAATCACATACGCACGGAGTATATCCTCAAGAATCTGAATAGTTTGCTCGGATTGTTCGTCCATCTGGGGGTGAAATGTTGTTCTCAACTTCACCCGAGTACCTAACTCCTGCTGCACCGCTCTCCAAAACCGTGATATAAACTGAGTACCGCTGTCCGAAATAATAGAAACCTGAATACCATGCAGACGAACGATCTCCCGAATATAAATCTCCGCCAATTGCTCTGATGAATAGGTGGTACACACTGGAATGAAATGAGCGGACTTGGTCAATCGATCCACAATGATCCAAATGGCATAAAACTTCTTCAAGGTCCGTGGGAGTCCAGATACAAAGTCCATGGTGATGTGCTCCCATTTCCACTTCGGAATCCTATCAGCTGAAGCAACCCACCCGGGCGCTGGTGCTCATACTTCACCTACTGCCAGTTGAGGCATCTAGACACGTAACCTACTATATCATTTTTCATGCACCTCCACTAATAGTGTTTCCTCAAGTCCTGATACATCTTTACGGCACTCGAATGGATGGAATACCGTGAACTATGGGCCTCTTCTAGAATCAACTCTCGAAGGCGATCAACATTGGGAACACAAATCCGGCCCTGCATCCGCAATACCCCGTCATCTCTAATAGTCACATCTTTGGCATCTCCCCACTGAACCTTGTCCTTAAGGACAAGCAAATGAGGGTCATCATACTGCTGCTCCCTGATACGACCAAATAGGGAAGACCGGGAAACCACATAGGCTAGAACCCGACGGGGCTCTGAAATGTCCAATCTCACAAACTGGCTGGCTGAGGCCTAAAAATCCATCGCCATAGGCCTCTCTGAAGTTGGTAAATATGCCAAACTACCCAAACTCTCTGCCCGACGACTCAAGTCATCTGCCACCGCATTGGCCTTGCGCGGGTGATACAGGATAGTGATATCTTAATTCTTTAACAACTCTAACCATATCATCTGACGCATATTCAGGTCCTTCTGCTTGAGCAAGTGCTGGAAACTCCAATGGTCAGCATAGATCTCACAAGGCACCCCGTACAACTAATGACGCTAGATCTTCAAGGCATGAACAATTCCAGCTAACTCAAGGTGATAGATAGGGTAATTTTTTTCATGTATCTTCAACTGTCTGTATCACCCTACCGTCATGCATGAACACCGCTCCAAGGCCAACTTTCGAGGCGTCACAATAGACAGTATAAGACCCCAAACTGGTAGGCAACTTCGAGATTGGGGATGTAGTAAAAGTTGTCTTGAGCCTCTGAAATCTTGCCTCACACTCCTCTATCCACTGAAATGCGGCACCCTTTTGGGTCAATCTAGTCATAGGGGCCGCCAAGCCAAGGAAACTACGGATCTCTATAGCTGAGGATGGCCTGGGCCAACTCTACACGGCCTCTATCTTACTCAGATCCACCCAAATACCCTCACTCGACACCACATGGCCTAAGAATGCCACAAAACTCAACCAAAACTCATATTTTGAGAAATGTGCATATAATTTCTTCTCTCTCTAGGCTGAAGCACTATCCTCGGGTACTGCTCATGATCTTCCCGACTCCGGGAGTATAAAAGGATATTATCTATGAAAATAATAATGAACAAGTCGAGATAGGGCCCGAATACACTATGCATCAAATGCATAAAAGTTGTTAGGGCATTGGTCAACCCAAATGACATAACAAGGAACTCGTAATGACCATACCGATCCTAAAGGCAGTCTTCAAGATATCTAACTCCCGAATCATTAACTGATGGTAACCCGAGCACAAGTCAATCTTAGAAAACACCTGTGCGCCCTGATGTTGGTCAAACAGATCATCAATACCGGGCAAAGGATACTGGTTATTCACTGCAACCTTGTTCAACTGACGATAATCAATACACATACGCATAGAACCATCCTTCTTCTTTACAAACAAGACAGGAGCACACCACGATGATACACTAGGTCGAATAAAATCCTTGCCAAGAAAATCCTACAACTGATCCTTCAACTACTTCAACTCATGAGGAGCCATTCGATACGGAGGGATTGAAATGGGCTAAGTGCCGGTAACAGATCAATGCCAAAATCAATGTCTCTATCGGGTGGCATGCCGGAAAGGTTAGCTGGAAACACATCAGGATAATCCTGTACCACTGAAACTGAGTCAACAGAAGGGGTATCAACACTGACATCTCTCACATAAGCTAAATATGCGGCAAAACCCTTCTCAACCATATGCTGAGCTTTAAGAAAAGAGATAACTCTACTAGGAGTGTGATCTAACGTGCCACTCCACTCAATACACGGAATACTTGGCATAGCCAGAATCACGGTCTTGGCGTGACAATCAAGAAAAGAAAAATGGGGCGAAAACCAGTCTATGTCCAGAATAATGTCAAAATCCACCATACCGAGTAACAATAAATCTGCTCTGGTCTCAAAACCACGAATAGTAACCACACATGACCGATAAATGCGATCCATAACAAGAGAATCTCCCACATGAGTAGAAACATAAACGGGGGAACTCAAATAATCCCGAGGCACACCCAAATACGGAGCAAAGTAAGAAGACACATAAGAATAAGTAGATCCTGGATCAAATAGAACTGATGCCTCTCTGTGACAAACCAGTATAATACCTGTGATGACGGAGTCAGAGACAACTACCTCAGTATGAGCAGGAATAGTATAATATCTGGCTCGGCCCCTATCTCGAGGGAGACCTCTATCTCTCTGACCTCTTCCCCTAGCAGGCTGGGCAGGTGCAGTAGCAGCGAGAGCTATGACCATAGCCTGAGAACTCTAAGGAGCACGCTATGGCTGAGCAGCCTATGAAGATACATCCCTACCAAATTTGGGGCAGTCCCTAACCATGTGGTATGTATCACCACACTCGAAGCAAGCTCTAGGAGGACGCGGTGGCTATGACTGCCTGGAGCTAGGCCTGCTGGACTAACCTCTGGAAGCACCCCGCGTAGGAGGCACGCTAGAAACTGGTAGTGCATAATAAGGCTCCTGAAGTGTAGACAGAGTTAGAGCACTGCCGTTTTCTGAAAGAGATGAATGTACAGGGCGAACCGAATAACCTCTACCATACCGACTTGATGATGGGGTACGGGCACCAGAATAGTGTCCCGACTCTCGAGAGATTTTGGCCTCCCTCTCCCCTCGCTCTCTAGCGACCATACCCTCAATCCTCCTAGCAATGCCCATTACCTGCTGATAAGGAATGCCCATCTCCAACTCTCGAGCCATGCTAGACCTGATGGGCAGAATAAGGCCTTCAACGAACCTGCAAACTCTCTCTCGTACTGTAGCAACCAATGCCGGTGCATGCCTGGCAAATCTGGTATAGCGGATTGCATACTCTCAAAAATGTCATAGCACCCTGGCACAAATGCTCAAACTCTGTGCACCACGCATCCCTGAGACTCTAGGGGACAAACTCTCTCATGAACATGTCTGATAACTAGGTCCAAGTCAACAAAGCACCCTCGACTCGACTATCCAACTCATAAGTACACCACCAATCATAGCCAGCTCCCAGAAGCTAAAAAGAAACCCCACTAGACTCCACTATGCCCATAGTGCGAAGAATACGATGACACTCCTCCGAAAATCCCAAGGCATCATCTAATGCTAATCCACTGAAGGATCATATTTCTTGAATATATCAAGTCTACGTTGCTCGTCCTCTGAAGCAGCTGACCCATCCTCGGGCTTAACTGGTGCTGCAGGAGGTGCAGGAATAATCTTGGGAGCCTGCTCAACCTGCACTTGCTGCTCAGGAGTGCGGACGGTAGGAGTCTGTACTGCTCGCCCGGCCTAGGATGTGGCTGCAGCTAGGGGAAGCAACCCTGCCTGAGCCAAAGTGGTGTACATACTCATGAACTGAGCTAAAGTCTCCTGGAGCGCTGGAGTAGTAGTGACAGTAGTAGGTGTTCTAGGTGCCTGGGCTCTGGATGGATCTGCTAGTGGTACCTCAGCGGCGGCTCGCGCAGGTGCTTTGGATGCACTACGTGCGCGTCCTTAACTTCTCCCCCGGCCCCGGCCTCTGGCGGCTGCAGTACGGGACGCGGGTGCCTGATCATCTCGAGTAGCACGTGTCCTCACCATCTGTGATAGAATAGAAGTTAGAAGTTTAGAATTGATGCCCAAAAATATCGCACGAAATGAAAATCAAATGAAATGAAGATTTGTTTCCTAAACAGTTACATAGCCTCTCGTTGAGAAGTACATACATCTCCTATGAACCTGGAGCTCTGATACCAACTTGTCATGACCCTAGTTCACCAACCGTGAACATGTCATGACGGCACCTAGTCCCTACGACCAGGTAACCTTAACATTACGGAAATATAATAATTGCGAAAAGATAGAGAAATCCAAATTAAAACAATTCCCAAAACCCAAAAACTCACGGGCAACACAGGCTGCAGAAGTGTATAGTAAAGGCTCCAAACTCCAAAATATCTAACAACCGAAAGAAAAGAAAACAAAGTACTAAAGATAGAGTAAGAGGAAGACTCGTTGGTCTGCCGATGCTGCAGATATACCTCGAAGTATTCGTGTATCTCCCCACCTCAAGGATATTGCGCCTTTTAGAGTTTGAAAGAACACGACCATAGCGCTACGAACGCAAAGAAGAACATCAAACATGCAACACCTGAGAATTTTTATGCAATCTTTCAAACTCTAAAAGGCTCCGTTGAGCATCCGAAACACACCCGAGGCCCCCGGGACCTCAACCAAACATACGAACATATCCCATAACATCACAAAATCTTGTACCAATCCTTAAACCACCTAAAACAATGCCAGAAATACGAATTAATCAAAGATTCAAGATTAAGAACTTTAAATTCCAACAAAGCATTCTTTCGATCAAATACCTAACCAAACCTCGTCCGAATGACTTGAAATTTTCCACACACATCCCAAATGGCATGATGGAGCTAGTACAAATTCCGAAATTCCATTCCGACCCTCTGATCAAAAACTCACTGTCTGATCGGAAACTTCAAAAACGCAAACTTCAGCATTTCAAGCCTAAATGAGCTACGGACTTCAAAAATACATTCTGAACACCCTCCCAACCCTAAAATCGCCTAACTGAGCTAAAGGAATCATCGTATTTCCATTCTGAGGCCATCTTCACACTGTTTTGATTACGAACAATTTTTCAACTCTTAAGCTCTCATTCGGATAAGTCAAAAATACGTTTATAATGCTTGGATACACCGAGGCCATAAAACCTTGAATCGGAGAAGATCTGAATGGATACCATCGAGGTCAGACCTTGAGACTTCGAGAGAGATGGGTTCAGGCTATCAATGGCCGGAGAGTCCATGCATTCCGTTGAGGTTGTGGTTGAAGATGGTGAAAGAGGCTAGGGTTTTAAGAACCTTCGAGAGAGTTTGAGAGAAGAAGGGGTCTCAAGGTGGCGTCTATGGAGGGAAATGAGAAGGGTTGGGGTTTGGGTGAATTAAAATTGTAAGGGGAAATCCTAGTCGTTGATCAGATTGATCAACGGCCTGGATTAAAAGGGGTTTGGGTTGGGTAGTTTTAAATAGGTTAAGGGTTAGGTTAAATAGAATTGGGCTGGTCCGAAATTGGATCAATTAGGGGAACAAATTTTGGCTATAATTGAAATAAAATGAGGCCGAATTTTAAATAGCCAGTTTTTTCCCTTTTAGATTTATAAAAAATAGTAAAATAATTTTCTCAAATAAATTGAAAGCACTATATTTATTAATAGTATATAATCATTAGATTAACAATATTGGAATAAATTTTATAATTATAAAATGCTTTTTATTCTTAAAACAGGCTAAAATTGCAACTATATGCAATTTAGTTTTTAAAATACCAAATTGTATAAAATTACCCTAGCTATATTTTGGTATAAATATTAGAATAAAATAAGTTAGTCACCAAAATGATCATTTTGGGAATAATTAGTGGTTACTGCGAAGATGAGCAATAAATTGATTTAAAAATTGTTTAAAAATTAGGAAAAATACTAAAACACTTGGGCATACTTATATATGCTATTTTGAAAGTATCTCCTTCTCTATTTTATTTGTTGTTGCATTTTCTTTCGAACAGTGATCTAGTAGAACTCTAGTTTTCTTTTGTAGAGCTTATGTCTCAGTTCCATCGTTTTTGGGGTATGTATTGTGAGATTCTATTTTCGGAAGGCTTTTTCTATTATTTAGTTATTTTCAGTAACTTGTTAATTTATATCTATCCAATTATCATTATTTGTTAGGCTTGCCTACTCATAGAAACTAGATGACATCATGACACCCTTCGGAGGAAAATTGGGATCGTGACACTAATTAAGGAAAAAAGAAGAAATTGAGTGGTCATAGGTACTTTTCTAAATAGTACTTAAGTAATCCTTGAGTTTGTATTTGTTTTTATCCGTATTTGTTTCAATTTGTTTGTCTAATTTAGACATTAAAAATAAATTTTACAAGTTTAATTTCTTATTAAACTTTTTGTAAGACCTGAAAATATGAATGACACATTCTTATACATTCTCTTCTCTAAGGCATTTGGCTTTATTTCTCTCAGTTATTACATGCTACAAAGATTGTAACATTTCTTGTAATTGGATGATCTTCTTTTAGAGTGTCCATTTACACAATTTTGTGTAAAGGTAATGATTTACCTCAAAAATACGAGTAACAATTGAATTTGATTTATGGTTTTAATGATGCGTGATTTAGTTAAGTACTAATTAAAAACCAAGTAATCTAAAGTATAAATGAAAGGAACAAATAAAACCAAACAAGAATGTAGGCCAGTCTCGACCTCGAGCCAAGGTGACCTCGAGATAGATTAAGAACAACAAAGCAAGAATAATAAAGCTAAAGGACAATTTTGATGAACAACGAGAGAGAAATAAAGATAGTATATTCTTTGCCAATGATCGAATATGTTTACAAATGATTGGGGTCCTATTTATATAATAGGAGAACCCTAAATAAGGTACATTTCTATTTACAGTAAAGAATCTTATTGGGAAGTTGTCTAACCATCTGTAACGACCCGATCGACCGTTTTAAGAATTAATGCCCTGATCCCCTATTAATTTGATTCCCCGTGTTTGTTTCTGCTATTGTGAGTTGCTGGGAAGATTTGTTTTATGTTTCAGAGTGTTTTGGGACAGTTAGTCCCTAAATGAGAGTGTATCCTTAGAATATGGACCGTAGTCGAAGCAGTATGAATACGGACTAGGAATGGAATTCATTTGGTTTCTTTAGCTCCGTTGGGTGATTTTAGGCATCAGGACATGTTTAGATTGTGTTTTGGAGGTCCGTATCTTAATTAGGATTGAAACGCCGAAAGTCAAATTTTTTAAGTTTTCGGTTCGATAGTGAGATTTTGATATCAGGGTCAGAATTAAGTTTCAAAAGTTGGAGTAGGTCTGTTGTGTCATTTGGGACGTGTGTGCAAAATTTGAGGTAATTCGGATGAGGTTTGATAGACTTTTTGATCAAAAGAGGAAATTAGAAGTTTTGGAATCCTTAGGCTTTAATCCGAGGGTGATTTGGTATTCCGGCATCATTTTCAGTATTCTGGGGGTTGCTACAAGTTTGAATAGTGCTGTTTGACTTGTTCGTATTTTTTGTTGAGGTCCACAAGGCCTCGGGATAATTTCGGAAGGTTGACGGAATAAATTGGAAGATCAGGAAGCAGCTTCAGCTGCTGAAGTGCTATGATAACCGCACCTGCAGATTGGGGACCGTAGGTGCGGGCCAGCAGAAGCGTGTGTCTAGTCGCATATGCGATCTGAGGCAGAATTGGATTCGTTCGTAGATATGTCCCAAGCACCGCAGAAGCGGCACCACATCTGCGGAATTGAGGTCGCAGGTGCGTAACTTTGTTGTTTAATGAAAAGTCGCAGGTGTGATTTGGTCTATGAAGAAGCGGGACCGTAGGTGCCGTCCTAGAGCCACATATGTGGTTCTATTCTTCAGAAAAAGAGCAGAAACAAAGGTTCAGCCTCAAACTTTAGAAATTTGATTTGGGAGCTCAGGATTGGCGATTTTGAGAGGGATTTTTGCTTGGGTGTCTTGTGTAAGTATTTCTTACTAGGTTTCCATTAATCTCTTTGAGTCTATGCTTAAATTCATCCTTTAAAATCAAATTTGTGGTGAAATTTTGCAGAAAAAATGGAAAAGTTCTTAGGCCTAATTTTGTAGTTTTTTCAAGATTTTGATTTCGGATTGGAGTAATTTCTATAGATATGAACTCGTGAGAGCGTGAGGATTTCCGAATTTATAAATTTTACCCGATTTCGAGACATGGACCCGGGGGGCTTTTTGGTCGATTTTCCTAATTTTGCGTAATAGCTTCGAATTATTTCACGTAATAGATTTGGGCCATTTGGAGTCGGATACGCGTGGCAAGAACGTGGTATTGAGTTGATTAAACTGGTTCGAGGTAAGTGGCTTGCCTAACTTCGTGTGGGGAAGTTTCCCTTAGGAATTGGTACTCTGATATATGAAATGCCTTGTACGTGAGATGATGAGTGTGTACATGTGTTAATTGTTGATAGTCTTGTTTTCATTAAGTAACTATAATTTAGTTTTCTTCCCTATTTATACTAATTGCAATTTAAGCATAATTTTAGCTTAGGAAAGCATGTCTAAGTGACTTAACTACTTTACTTGCCCAAGCTGCCTTATTTGAATTCTTTGCAGCATGCTAGGCTAGAGATACATTTTTTACCTTGGTATAAATTTATTGAAATAAATATTCTTCGTGTTGCTGTTGTGTGTTTACTTTGGGACTACGGGCGATATCTCGGGAGATCCCCCTTGCCTGTTTACGGCGACATCCCCTATAGCTTATAATTCATGGGATTTTGGGTTTTGGGAGTTGTTCGGTTTTTGAGATCTTGTATTGAATATGCCAGGAGGCATCTTAAACATTTTTATCTTTGTTAGCTTCAGTTTTATATTAATTTTTCCGCAGTTGTTTCATTTTCCGCAAATTGTTAGGCTTACCTAGTCGTAGGGACTAGGTGTCGTCACGACATGTTCATGGAGGGCAAACTTGGGTTGTGATACCGCCTAGTATGGATTCGTACAAATCTATTCCAGATTTGCGGTACGATATTGGGGACATGGCTGGAATCTTGCTCATTCTGTTACAAATTCATAATGGCATTAACTCGAGGCCAGTCAAATTAGGTTTCGACATTCCTCGAACACTTCATTCTTCGATCCTTGTACTATTTCATCGAGCTCAAACCTGATCCATCGTGCTCAAACTCAGTCCATCTTGAACTCAGACTTAGGGCAGCCCATCGACCCCGAGAAATTGGTCATACCCGATCTTGACCTTGTAAAAATAGTGCCCGCGTTTCATAGAGTAAGATGATAAGAAATTATTTAAAGTTTGATTTTCTGAAGTCTCTGACAATGACGTCATTCTTGTGATGTAGGCGCTTGAAGGGATGAAAACATCCGTTTGGTTCACTTCCCCAAAGCATTAAATACAAGCCAGTAATGGTCAGCCACTAATAATGCCGAATTGTTGCCGCTCATCTATAAGTATGGGGCCCCTTCTTTGTATCTAGAACGTTACTTCTTCATAACATTCACTCTGATCCCCTTTCCTTGTCATCTCTTTTTCTCATAATTTGCTTCCGCCGCCCTTTAAGTGATGAAAAATGCAAAGTTCTCAGAAAACATCACATTCCGCTGACATCTGCATCTGAAATCATGGAAATAACTTCTAAAATGGTTCTCCAAAGAGAAAAAGCTTCTTCCACTTACTACCATCCGGCCTGTGACAAAGCTCTAGCCCTTCACGAGATCGTTCTCATCGCATGCGTCATAAAGAAAGTCTTCGACATAGAAAACCCCCTTGCAGTTACTTGTCGATGTGAACATGCCTCGATGTATATCTGTTTGATAACAGAGAAACACCCCGAGGCCGTGAAAAAGGATAGTGGATGGACGAATGAGGTCATGGTACTGATTCCGACCCCCGACAAGAATGTCACCACCCGCGTGAAGGGGTTTCTGAGTGTTTATACTTACCCCTTCATACTGGGCTCTCATGATCCAGTCGTGATTGACTTCTGCAACAGATATCAAGTCACCTTTGGATAGATTCATCCCTCCTTTTAGCGCATAGTAATCATCCTCCGTTATTTCTCTAGCAAAGCTATGGGACCAGAGATTACCCTCAATCACCTTATTCGATTATATCGGCGTCAACTTTTTCAAGGTCTAATCAAGATTCATCGCCGATCAAGAAAATCCTTATTTGCTAGTAATGACGAGGCCAAAGACTGAGGCTAGATGAGTGGTTCATCCGAGTGAGAACCTCGGACATCATCCCCAAGGAAAAATGTCGTTCCTGGAGAAAAGGAATCATGAGCATAAGTGAAGTCTCTCCCTTCAGTGTTTTCTTATATCATGTTTCTTTATTGTGTGATGCTTATATCCTTTTTACAGCAGACGCACGGATGCCCCACATGATCCTTAACCTCAAATACTGGGTCCAAAAGTTAGTCACTACCTCCTCGTATGACGAGCGCATGTGGTTTGACTTATTGACGGGCAAATGGGAAGCAAAAAAATCATGGTAAGTGTTTATTTGTAAGCCATTTGATGCTTTCCTTTTTTATTGTGGACATTGTTTTCCTTATGCTCGATCCTTGATTTATGTAGGCCTTAGAAATTTTTCTAAGATGAGGCCAACCCCTCCTGGAGAAGAGACCAAGTCCCCAGTTCCTAAATCGGGGAAGGATAACAAGAGTAAAAGGGCTTCGAAGCCCGAAGATCCTCAAGACAAGAAAGCCCCTACTTGAAGGCTAAAGAAGAAACTCATTCTCGTGGAAGTGTATTCGCTCCACCAATTTCTGGATGATGAAGAATATGAGGGTGAAGAATCGTCTTTATTGATCCAGACTAGGAAATCGGTCGAGGCCACCAAATCCTCCGAGCTGGAGACCTTACCATGTGGTGAGAAAATTTCAAAGAAAGCTTCAAGGGAAGCCCCTGAGTCAAATGAAGTTGATTTTATTCCTCCGCCTTCCACAAGTACACCGAGGGAGGCAAGAGCTAAAACTATCGAAACCAATCAGAGCGCCTCGCGTGAAGAGCTCAGGGCTGTGACAATAGGTCACTCCCTTTCTCTACCATCTTACTACGAGGATGCAATAAAAGATTCTCTAGCTCTATGAACGCCCGACCCGAGCAAGGTCCTAGAAGAATATACATTTCAGGATTGTTTCACTGGGCCGATGATAACGCCAACCTCAATGACGCATCCACTCTCTTCGAGGAGGCTCAGGGTCTCTTTTCTCGGGTAAATACTAACTTTTATTTGTTGCAGTTTTTCTTTCCTCTCCTCTTTTCTTAACTGATATTCCTTCATTTTATGCGCAGGCCATCATTAAGTTCAAGGCCAAGCTGAGCCAATGTGAGGTCGAGCTCAGGAAGGCTTCAGATGAAGGGAAAGCCTCGAGGCTCCTTTGTAGCCAAAAGGAAGAGGGGCTCAAAGACCTTTGCGCTAATTTGGCAAAAGCTAGAAAAAAAAAGGCTGAGCTTGACAAGAAGGTAACCATGATTTTGATAAAAAATGGGCTTCTTGGCGTTACTGTGGAGGCTAACACTTCAATGTCTCAGCTGCAGCAAAAGTTAGAGGTGATCAGGCAGCTTCGGGGCGAGATCGATTAGGTAAAGGTTGACTGCCACCAATGGAAGGAGAACATGGATCGGCTTATTACCGACAAAGAGGCTACTCAAGCCCAACTAGCCTCGGCTGAGACTCAGCTCCAAGGTATCTAAGCGAAAAATTTAGCCCAGGCCGAGAAGATCGAGGAACTCGAGACAAAACTCGCTGAAGCCGGGGCCGAGGTTGGTGAGGCCAAAGCAGATACTGAGAAGATGAAGGCCACAATTGTTAAAACTATCATCTTTTACTTGAGAGATGCTGAGGCTGTTCAATCGGATTTAAGGGAGGCCTCCGACCGGGAGAAGCAGGCCGGCGATTTGGCAAAGAGTTAAGCCATGAGGGAGGCCCTCGAAGAGATTCACGCTCGAGGTTTTGACCACACCAATGAAATAGCCCAAGCAAAAGAACTTGAGGCTGATACCCAGTTCCTTTCTGTTCCAATGATTAAGATTAATTTAGTGGCTCTAAGGGTGAGGGAGATAAGGATGGAGTCTCTAAGAAGGAGGTTCCCGAAGATGCGGCCCCTAAGTAGATTAGGTTCCTTCATTTTGTTTTTGCGTAAGGCCGCTTATGGTCATTGTATATATTTTATATGAATATAATGAATTCTATTTCTTTCCACCTTATCTCCTATTTGTATTGAATTTTGCTTCGTTTTCATCCATGAAAACATTTTGATGTCATATTTTCAGTGATGAAATGAGCACTGGCTAGGGGTCATAATATAACAAACCCTTAGGGTTTTAGTGATCAAGGGTAAATCTTTCAACTTACAATATAATACCTCTTAAGTATTTTGTTAGCGCTCGAGCTATGTGTCAGTCAATTTGATACGAGCTCGGGATGATGGGACTTTTGAGTCCGAGTTGAGTGAGAATCGAACTCTGCATGCTTCGGCCCTTAGGATCTTTTTATATTGGCCCTTAGGATCTTTTAGGTCGGCCGTTAGGCTCTTTTTTTAGGGCAAATTTGGTCTCTAGGACGGCTATAATTTTTCTCTCTTTTCGGCTGAAATACTTAGTGAAAATTTTTGTATGCCTTAGCATATGTTTTTTTGTACCCGTTGGATTTTCAGAGGTTCGATCGATCGGAACCGTATTTGTAATATTTTTGTGTAATGATAATTGAATATTGCTTGATACTTGTTCGAAGGATGAAGTTATCAAAGCCTTTAAATTATTCGACGACCGATTCTATCAAAGCCCTTTATTTGCTTTTGCCAAGGGTAGCCAGATTCAACTGGTTTTCCAAAGTGTTTGAAGGCTTTTAATTCATGGAAGAAATCAGACTCTTCGAGCCATATTATTTCGGACGTAGCCTTTTTATTCTGTGGTCTTTGATATGGCCGTAGCCTTTAATAGGGTCGTAGTCTTCGAGTAAGTCTTTTTGACTTATTTCCCGATAACCTTTCGAACGTGATCAAAAGGTTAGTCCCCGAGTATGGTGGCCTTGGACTTTAAATCAAGGGGATGACTTTTTGAGGTCTTATGAGTTTGAGTTTTTGATGACTCGGATGTGTTGACTGCCGATGACATTCCAGAGTATTCGGGTTGCGTTTGCATTCTGGCCCTTGAGCCGTTTCTCGTAGAATTGTAAGTATGAAGCTCATATAATAGTAGACTTCTTTGAGACACAAAGTGCTTTTATATATAAAGGATTCTTCTTTGAATAATACGTGCATGTTTTGTCGTTGGGGCTCGACTATTCTACATGGATACGGTTCATCTGACCGTTTGGTCCATTACAATGTTTTCCTATCGAGGCCCTCTTTGGCGTGAAGTATTTTCATTGAAAATACAATCTTTGAGGGTGATTCCCCCTAGTATTTGAGGTTTATTGAAAAGAAGCCTTGGATACAGTTGAGTCCTCCTTATATAGCACATAGTTGTTACCTCGTTAAAAACCTCGCCGATAAAACCCATTTTGGACAAAATCCGATCTAAGAGAAAAAGAGTGCAACGCGTGCTTTAAAACATAAAGGCCTTCATGTTAAAAAGTGTGTTCGATGTCTTCAATCGAACACCTACAATGGGTTAATTTCAAATTTAAATGGACAAAAGGAGAAAGTCATACCGTAGGAATAATATCGTTTGAGTAGTGACACATTCCAATTGTACGACAGTTGCTCACCTTCCATCGTGCTAAGTTTGTAAGACCCTTTACCGAATACTCCAATGACTCGGTATGGTCTTTTCCAACTCGGGCCTAGTTTCCCTTCATTCGGTTCTCGAGTATTGAAGGTAACTTTCCGAAGAACAAAGTCTCTAATTCCAAAGTACCTTCTATTGTAGTATCTCTCGATTCTTTGCTTCTGCGCGGCCATCAGAACAAGTGCTACCTCTCATTTTTCATCTAATAGCTCGAGGTTAGTATTCATAGCCTCGTGATTTGACTCCGCCGCTACATATCAAAACCTGGCATTGGGTTCTCCGGCCTCAACATGGTGGCCCCTATGCCGGACTTCAATGTCATTCGATATGCCCAAAGGACCTCGGGTAAAACTTCTCTCCAGTTTCCTTTTGCATCTTCCAACATTTTTTTTAAGTTTTGGATGATAGTTTTGTTTGTCGACTCGGCCTGTCCATTTCTAGTTGGGTTGTACGTTGTTGATAAGGTGCTCTTTATTTTATGTGATTCAAGGAACTTTGTTACCTTGTTGCCGACTAATTGCTTTCTATTGTCACATACAATCTCGGCAGGCATCTCAAACTGGCATATGATATGGTCCCAAATGAAGTCAATAACTTCCTTTTCTTTGACCTTCTCTAAGGCATGTGCTTCCACCCATTTAGAAAAATAATCAATCATAAACAAAATTAATTTAGCTTTATTTGGGGCCGTTGGTAGAGGGCAGAGTATGTGCATCCCCTATTTAATGAAAGGCCACGAGGATAGGGCTGAGTGAAGTTGCTCTCCGGGCTAATGGATCATTAGTGCAAACCGTTGGCACTTATCACCTTTTTTGACAAACTCCTTAGTATATTTTTCCATGTTGTCCCAGTAATACCCTGCCCTAATAATTTTGCGAATCAAAGATTCAAAGCCGGAGTGATTCCTACAAGTACCTTCGTGTATTTCTCATAGAACATAATAGGTGTCCCCGGACCTAAACATATTGCTGATGGTCCATCGAATGTCCTCCTATACAGTGTTCCATCTCCATCTAATGTGAACCTAGCAGCCTTGGTTTCTAGGGCCCTCAATTCTTTGTGGTTCGATGGGAGTTTTCCATTTATCAAATAATAGATATACTTATTCGTCCAATCCCAAGTCAAACTTGTATAATTTATCTCTGAATGACCCTCTTCAACCACAAACCTCGATAATTGGACGACAGTCCGCAGGACGATATCATCTTCTTCAACCGATGACTCCAAATTAGCAAGTGCACCGGCCTTAATATTTTATTCTTGAGGCACATGATCTAGAGTCCACTCCTTTAAGCGGTGCAAAGTTACATGTATCTTTTCCAAGTACTGTTGCATCCTATCCTCTCAAACTTCAAAACGTTTGTTTACTTGATTTACCACCAACAGTGAATCGCACTTTGCTTCAATGACTTCTGGCCCTAAACTTTGAGCTAGCTCGACAACTACAATTATGGCATCATATTCGGCCTTATTATTAGTCAACCTAGAAGTTTTGATAGATTGTCTAATGGTACTACCTATAGGTGGCTTCAAAACAATATCAAGCCCAGACCCTTTCATATTTGAGGTACCTTCCGTGAAAAGGGTCCATACCCTCGATGATGTTGTCGATCATAGCATGAGTTCTTTCTCCACTTTGGGCACAAGGGTCAACATAAAATCGGCCACGAAGTCACTTAGGATTTCATACATTGATGGTCGTTTGGGGTTGATACTCGATATCATACTCGTCAAGCTCGACGACCCATTTGTCTAACCAACCCGATAGTTCAGGCTTGTGCAAAACATTCTGAAGGGTGTAAGTGGTTAACACACATATGGGATGACACATAAAATATGTATTTAGCTTTCTAGATGCGCTTATCAGTGCAAGTGCTAATTTTTCTAAGTTAGGGTGTCTAGTTTCAACATCTCCTAGAGTTCGGCTTACATAATAAACAGGGAATTCGATACCTTTCTCTTGTCGAACTAATACCCACTTATCGCTATCTCAAACACTGCCAAATATAAGCAAAGCTTTTCATCTACCTTCGGGGTGTGAAGCAAAGGTAGGCTAAATAAGTATTGCTTCAATTCTTCTAAGGCTTGCTAGCATTTGGAGGTCCATGCGAAATCCTTTTTTTTCGATAAACTATCATTTTATTCATTAGAAAAATTGAACCATTACAAAATAAGATTCTGCTAACCATATCCTTGTCTCTGCTTCACACTATTATCTTCTCCACACCTACAAGGTGTGTCAACTAATTATCTATACATACCTCAACATATACACTTTGCTAATCTATAAATCAGAAAACAGGAACGAAAGTGAATTAGTAGCTAAGGATAACTATTCAAAGCCCCCAAATGCTTCTGCCAGTTGTTGTGGAAGTTTTTTGAGTGTATATACCATATTATGTCTCTACACATCTTCTCCGATGAAGTACTCCCATTTTAAAATCTGATCATACGCCTATCTCTCCATAAGAGATATATCAGCATGCCAAAAACAGCTATAATAATGTTAGCAATTCCTTCCTTCCTGCAAGCATAGGTTGACACCTAGTGTAGTTCCTCCTTCCATGTTTTAATCTACCTTTCAACCCCCAACCAATTAAGTAGTCTTTGTCATATATAGTCTTCGTGTATTAGCATTCGAAGAATAGGTGTTCAAATAGTTCATCTTCTTTATCACAGAAAACACCTATTTGAGGTACTTGTATGCGCATCTTCTGCAATCTGTCAACTGTTGGTAATCTCCCTTGTATGGACAGCCATAAGTTGAACTTATGTCGAGGATGTATATGAGGATGCATAGTTAAACATTTCGAGTATAACTTCTGACCTTGAGGAGTTTCCATTTTATATAACTTCTTGACGCTGAAACTACCATCTGTCTTTTATAGTGTTGTCATTCTGCATGTAATCCCCTTGCAAGGTAGGTAATTCTATTATTAACTTCCTAAGCTCAATAGTTTTTCTCACTACCCAACCTGCATTCTTAGGTATAAGCATAGTATTAATATTCACATTATTTATATAATAGGAGTAAATCCATCTAATTAATAGACAATCTTTCTTCTTGGTAATTGCCCATAGGTGTTTTGCTACTGTAGCTCTGTTCCTGTTGCATAGATATATCACATTTAGGCCTCCCATTGTTTGTGGTGAAGAGATTCTGTCCCAAGCTACCAAAGCACTCTTATAAATTTCTACCTGGCCTGTCCTTAAGTAGATTCTACATAGGCTTCTATCATTTTAATTATCTTCTTTGGCAATAAGAATACTTGTGCCCGGTAATATTACACCCTAAAGATAGTATATTGATTTAATAAGCCGTAGTCTTCCAAAATGTGAAAGTAGCTTTGAAGTCAAGCAATTAATCCTTGCAGTTATCCTCTCAACCAGTGGCCAGCATTGTTGATTTGTTAGCTTCTTTGAAGCAAATGGCACCCCTAAATACTTAAAAGGTAGTGTGCCTTCATTGCATCCCAGTTCCTACAAAATGGCCTCTTTCATCCTTTCGGTAATACCAGCAAGGTAAATTGAGCTTTTTTCTTGAATAGCTTAAAGGCCTGAAGCTTTTTAAAATACATGAATGCATCCTAAATCGGTTTGATAGATTGCAAATCAGATTTGCAAAACATCAATAGATCATCAGCAAAACACACATGTACCACTCCTAATCTTTTGCATCATAGAGGAAAATAAAACTCCTTATTCATTGCAAGTGGACTGAATTCCCTTTGCAAATACTCCATAGAAATCCCAAATAGATAAGGTGCCATAGGGTCCCTCTACCTTATCCCCTTTTACCTATAATGGCTTTGTAATCCCTCCATTTAGAGTAAGGAATAGGACACAATTGTTATGCATTCCATTATCCATTCAAGGAATCTATGTGGAAATCCTAAGTCGAGCAACACCCTCCTCAGAAAATACCAATCCAAGGTATCATATGTCTTTCTGAGATCAACTTTGAACACACCTTGCAGCTATTCTTTTCCTAGTATAACCTTTAAACAATTCATGGGTGAAAAGAATATTATCAGTAATGTTCCTTCCCTCAATGAAAACTAATTGTGAATCCCCCCACCATATGAGTCATTATTGTCTGTACTCTGCCGGTTATAACCTTTGTGATGATCTTATAGATTGTTGTACATCAAGCTATTGGCATAAAATCCTTAACCTGGGTAGGGTTAGTGGCTTTAGGTATTAGAGTAATAGCAGTGCTGTTGATAGCCTTTGATAATTTCCCTATTTTGAATAAGTGCAGGACATCAGCAATCACAATATCTTTGACCACCTACCATTGTTGATTGAAAATCTCTATTGGAAAACATTCTACACCTAGTGCTTTTTCAGTTGGTATATTCTTGATAGCCCCAACTACTTCCTCCACTATGATAATTTTGATCAGCTCCATTTGTTGTTTCCTTGATAGACAAACTCCTTTCTTGATCACCACATCATTTGGACATGGGTGCACTAGTGATGACTCCCCCATCAGCTTCTTAATGAAATCCAGGAATTGATTTTCCACTTGTTTAGGATCTGTAATTTTGATACTTGCATCATTATGAATAGAAATAATGGTGTTAGCAGTTATGCGCATCTTCTATTGAGCATGGAAATACTTTGTATTTGCATCCCCGTGTTATATCCAAGTGGCTCTAGACTTCTATATAAGAACTTGTTCCTCTACATTGCTCCATTTCTCCACTTCCAACAAAGCTTCTCTTTCCGGCTCTATATGCTCTTGCCTTAGTGGTTGAAGGGACAATTGATGTTACACTAGCTCCAATTTCTACTTTGTTTGGTTCACTTTTTGCTGGTAGGATGCCATCTACATATTCAAACCCCTTAACGCTTCTTTATGCCTTTTAAGTCTATGCCATGTTCTTGACTGATATTTGCCTCGATCGGACTGTGTCCATACTTCTTTCACTATTCTTGTAAAATTAGGATGGTGAAGTATTTTATGATACAGTCTAAATGGTCTAGGATGCAGTTGCTGCTGCGTCATGCCAAATTTGCAATCCATTAGAATAGGTGAGTGGTCCGATACTCCAAGATTCAAAAACTCTACCTCAATATGACCATTGTTCATCAGCCATCTATAGTTCCCAAATGTCCAATCTATTTTACTGTACACCCTTGCATTTTAATATCTTTTACACCAAGTGTAGTACCATCTTGTGATTTTCAAAGGAGTGAATTGCAGTCTATCCAGGAACTCCTTAAAACCTTGTACCTCTGCCTGTGTTATAGGGGCTCCAATTCTATCATCTTCTTGTAGTACATTATTGAAATCTCCATTAATCAGTCACTCAGTTGTAATATTTTTACCAAAAATAGTAAGCTTGTCCCATAGCTATTGCCTTGGAATCAACTCATTATATGCATATATCATAGTGAGTAACCATTTCCTATGACTATTAGGGTCTTCCACTTCATAGCGTATAAGTTGAGCATCTACCTCCAGTATTTGAAGTTGAATATGAGATTTCCACAATATCTAAATACAACCATTATAAGCATGGTCATAATTGTATTGAACTCTCCAATCCCTTTCTATTTTCTATGCTATTCTCCTAGTTTTATTCACTTTAACCCTTGTCTCAACTATCCCATAACCTATACTTTGTACTTTTTCGGAAAGAGTATCATCTCCTTCTGTTTAAAGGGCCGATTGAGCCTTCTAATGTTATGAGTACTTATAATCATGGAGATATGGAATGGTCATGCCAACCCTGCCCTGCAACAGATAAGGTACAATATTGATTAAAGACCTCAAACCTATTAGTGATACCAATATGGCTAGTAGAAAAACCAACTTGTTCTTGCTCATCTACACCACCCTCAGCCACTCTTTTGTCATGCCTTCCCTCCTTCCTTATTGCTTCTGATAATGGGAACTCACCATTATCCAAATTATTTCTTTGTGAGCCTATTTCATTGTCCCCTTCTACCTCAGTGTGTGTAGAATTAATAGTTGGTTCATTGGACACAATATTCGTATCTTTTGCTACCCATTTAGTCTGTACCTTTTTCCTCGTTCTACCCCTTCTCTTCCTCTTATTCTACTCAGAAAATTATTCATTTGTCCCATGGGCCTTACTCTATCTGCATTCCTCAGTAGTATCCCAACCTTCGCACACTCCATCCAATATTTGGTTTTCCAGTCATATTCACTACTTTGATGAATAATTCCTACTGTAGTATGGAGCTCAATCTCACTAGGCAAAGGGTTAGAGATATCTGCTTCTACTAGAACTCTAGCAAATAAAATACGATGTATCTTAACAGTATGCAAATCATGTACATAGGGTTGCCTACTACACTGTCAGTTTACTAAGAATCTCAATATACCAATATCCAACTTGTAGTGGAATTACATTCAAACACTGTGGGTCAAAAACAAAATTAATTGACCAATTATTCAATATAAACGGCTTCTTATGAAAAGTATAAGGACCTAATTACATGACTCTATCCCTATCTTCCGTCAAATCAAATCTGAAAACGTAGTAGCAATCATCATGATATAGAACTTTAGGTTTATTGACAAAATCTCACACAATATAAACATAATTCTCCATAGATTTGAAATATGGATTTTCACCCAGAACATAGCCAATGAGAGAGTTGCTCTAATAGTTCAGTTGTTCATTAATGTCTTCATCTACAATCGTCATAATAATTTTATCTTCATGCAGATTTGGAGAAATTTAAGTGAGTGCCTTACCCATTTGAGAGCTTCTATTTCTCTTAGTAGTTTTCTTCTCCATTGATTTGGTTTCCTATTCCATTGGTACTAGTTTTCAGATATAGCTGGAAAATTTGCTGTGGATTTGGCTAGATCAGAAAATTGAAGCTGGTGGGGGATCTCTTCCCCTGTTCTTTGCGCAGATTGTTTCCCAGATAGATTAAGTTGATGCTCGTCTACTTCACCCTCTTCTGGATCCTCATGCATGGTTTGAAATTGAATTAGAAGAAAACTCCCAAACATTAGTGGTTTTGCATGTGACGGTACAACAATGACCGGTGTTACTGAGCTCGCCGGTAGGGTTAGATTGGTGGTGGCCGGAGTTGTCATGCTGCTCGTGCACGTTCGCAAATCTTACTTAATGTGCGCCGAGAGAAACATATTCTCATCTTTTATCCACCAAACTTTATTTAAAAATCATTTTTTCCTTTATAACAAGGAAAAACCCGAATTCTCTCTCTAGCTATGCTCTCGGCGTAGGTTAAGCTAACCTGCACTGACCTTGGCAGCCATGGCAAAGAAGAGAGGTAGACCATTCAAAAAACCCACCGCTTGTTACAATTGGAAGATCTGTAAGTGCTACAGTCATCGATGATACTATAGAATGCGGCAACACTCAAACAATTACAACCCCAACTAGGCCAACTTTCACGACCAACTCTCTAGATGGGGGAAATGTTAGTACTCATACGAGTTTGTTGAAAAAACTTGAATTAACTGCTAATCCTTCAATTACTCAAGGAAACTCAAGTAACCCTATGGAGAAGATGACCAATAGAGAGACCAATACATGCACTGACCCAATTGAGAATAATCGGCCTCGAGCTGAACCAATTGCAGAGGAGAAGATTAGTTCATCCTGGGTGAAACTATTTGCGGGGAATAGATCTGCAGAAAATGGTATGACATTATCATATACTGCTCCTGAGGTAGTGGATGGTCAATTTGTGGTGAATTTAGATAAAGACGAGGTAGAAAATGATACGGAAAAATGGAAGAAGGCTCTAATTGTTTATGTAATTGGAGAATCACAAGTTACAATCAGATGTATCACTATATTTCCCAATAGTGGAATAATGTAGCTGAACCTGATCTGTACTTGCCTAAAGATGGATATTACATCGTCAAACTCCTCAACCTAGATGATATAAGGGAAATTATGTATGGAGGGCCTTATACCATTAATAGCAAGCCTGTGATTCTCAAGCAATGGTCGCCAAATTTTGACTTCAATGCTGAATTCCTAATAGAGATTCCACTATGGGTGAAATTCCCTAAGATTCCGATGAATTGCTGCGGAATAAACTCATTGAGTAGGATGGCCAGTACTCTAGGTAATCCCCTGTTTGCTGATCAATGTACCACCAAACAAACTAGAGTGTCATATGCTAGAATTTTGATTGAGGTAAATGTGAGAAAAAAGCTCCCTACTGAAATAACTATTAAAGACCCCTCTAGTAGGAACTTTCAACAGCCCATTGAGTTTGAATGGAAACCAGATTTTTGTGTTGAGTGCTTGAAGATCGGTCATGATTGTGTGAATAAGAACCAACTAGGGAATCCAGTGCAATATCAAAAGTACAAAAGGCCAAGAGTAGTTCCAATGTGGATTCCTAAGCAACAACAGATGGAACCTTAAATTAGTGAACAAAATGAAGATTCGGGCAACCAAAACAAAGGAAAGGCTGTGATTCAATCTAATACTGAAGGAGACTGGATACAGGTTAAAGCAAGAGGATCAAGTTCAGGTATAAAATCAACAGCACCACAACATTACCAAACCCCTGTGGACATTATAACATCAAATGGATTCCAAGATTTTGATGGAAGAGGAATAGAGAAATATCAAAGATAATCCTCCAGATTTAGGAGGAAATAAGCTTACTCAATGACCTGGCTTTTCTAGAATATTAGGGGCATAAATAAGAGGTCCAAGTAGAAGGAGTTAAAGCAGTATCTCATAAGCAATTATATAAAGTTAGCTACTATCATAGAAACAAGAGTTAAATAGAATAAGGCATTGTATGTTGCTAGTAGAGCTACTTCTAACTGGGAAAGAATATCAAACTACAAGGAAGTAAGGAATGGAAGAATATGGATCACATGGGATCCCAAATGGTATGACATACACATTGTTCAAGAAGATGCACAATTCATACACTGTCAGGTCAATGGACTGCAGAACGGAATAAAATGCTTAGTTACAGCCATCTATGGGTATAACACAATTGAACAGAGGAAAGCTTTTTGGGATGGGATTCAAATGATTTCTCCTAGGAGTAATGAACCTTGGCTACTGTATGGGGACTTAAATGCTGTCATGTACCACAAGATAGACAATGTTCACCTATTACTATGGCAGAGTTGCAGGATTTCTCAAATTGCTGCAACAGTCTCATATTGAATGAAATACCATGGAGAGGAGAGTACTATACCTGGACAAATAAACAACAAGGTGCAGACGGAGTTTGTAGTAGAATTGACATAGCTATAGCAAATGATGAATGGATGGTGCAATATGGCCATTTGACAGCAAAATTTGGAGAGCCACTTATTTCTAAACATGTACCCATACTGATTCCTCTCAGAGCCACAAAGAAGAACATGAAAATTCTTTTTAGATTCTTCAATGTTTGGACTGAACATGGAAGCTTTAAACAAATAGTTGCCGATGGGTGGAAAAGAAGTGACATTGGAGGGAAATAAGGAATGTATGGACCAATCTGTAACAGTTGAAACTAGTTTTCAAGAAGCTTAACAATGAAGAGTTTAAAGGGATTATTTAGAAAATTGTAAAGGCTAGAATGGAACTGATAGATCTTCAAAAACAAATGCAACATGGATACTCTGATAAGTTGGCTGAACAAGAAAAACTATATTTAGAACAATTGGAGAAATGGTCAATGATTGAAGAAAGTGTGATATAGCAAAAATCTGGAGCTAAATGGATCAAATTAGTGATGCAAATACAAGATATTCTTCAGTTGTGATGAAAGAAAAAAAACAATAGAAACAGATCCTAGAGATCACTTCATTGTCAAGTGTGAAACTGAAAGACCCTACAACAATCAAGGAGGAGTTCACAGACTTCTACAAAGCATTTATGGGATCAACTGCAATTTCTCTACCTGGAGTTAATATGATGGTGATGAAAAGGGGACCCCAACTGACTCACTGCCAGCAAGTTGAGTTATGTGCAAATGTTACTGATGCTGAAATTTTTGAAGCTCTTGGTACAATAGGGGATCACAAGGCTCCGGGTATAGATGGTTTCAATGCCACCTTTTTTAAAGAAGCTTGGCCAGTCATTAAACCTGAGGTATGTGCTACTGTTAGAGAGTTCTTTGACTATGGAACCATGTTTAAAGCTATTAATTGCACCACCTTAACCCTTATTCCAAAAATTGCAAATCCTAACACTGTCAAGGACTATCGACCCATTGCTTGTTGCACTATGATGTACAGACTCATTGCAAAAATCCTTGTTGGAAGAATGCAAAAAGTTATGAGCTGTATCATTTCAGAAGACCAGTCGAGTTTTATTCCAGGTAGAAGGATTGAGGATAACATTATACTTGCACATGAGCTGGTCAAATCATATGGAAGAAAACACATCTCTCCTAGATGTATGATCAAAGTGGATTTGCAAAAGGACTAAGACTTTGTAGAATGGGTGTACCTAGAACAGGTACTTGAAGGCTTGAATTTCCCAAGAAAGTTTATCAAGTGGTTGATGTCTTATGTGAAAACAGTAAACTACACTATCCTCTTGAATAGAGAATCCCTAGAACCATTTAATGCTACTAAAGGACTTAGACAAGGAGACCCAATCTCCCTTTTCCTGTTTGCCATAGCTATGGAATATTTGAGCAGACTTCTTAATGGGCTAAACCAAGATAAAAGTTTCAAATATCATCCTAGATGCAGCAAATTAAATATCACCCACCTAAGCTATGCTGATGATTTGTTGTTGTTTGCCAGAGGAGACATACCCTCAACTCAAAGATTACAGGAGTGTTTCATAGCTTTCTCAAGAGCTTCCGGATTGTAAGCAAACCTGAATAAAAGTGCTATATATTGTGGAGGTATGGAGAGAAGAACTGTAGATACAATCTACCAAAATATGGGATATACCCAAGGGCAACTACCTTTCAAATATCTAGGGGTGCCTTTGGCCACAAGGAAGCTGAATATGTTACAATGGCAACCACTCATTACAAAAATTGTAGCAAAGATTGTCCTATGCTGGAAGGGTCCAACTAATACAAATTGTGTTGTTTGGCATCCAATCCTATTAGGCACAAATATTTCCATTACCAGCCAAAGTGATCAAGTTAATAGATGCTTATTGTAGAAGCTACATGTGGACTGGGGAATGAGATTACAAAGAAGGCCCTCATTACTTGGGATAAGGTGTGTCAACCTAAAACAGTGGGTGGACTTAACCTTAGTAACCTGCATACTTGGAATATTGCTGCCATTGCCAAGACTTATCTCACAAGAAAGACAAGTTGTGGATTAAGTGGACCCATATAGTGTACATCAAGGAGCAGATCATATACTCTATGCCAATCCCTATGAATTCAAGCTGGATGGTAAGGAAAATTTTGGAAGCAAGGAAGACCATAATGCAGCTACAAAGGTCATTAGAGGCTAAGAAGAGCATCATTAGTCAGATATACCTCCAACTGATTCCAATATTGCCCGAAATTACCTGGAGATCTCTAATGTACAACAATGCTACTAAACCTAAGGCAAAAATCACAATGTGGCTCCAGTGTCAAGGAAGACTGCTAACTATAGACAAGCTTAAGAAATGGGGCCTCAAAGTGAATGACTTATGTGTGCTATGCCATACCAATTTGGAGACAAGGGATCACTTGTTTGTTGAATGTGACTATGCTAAAAGGTTGTGGGATAATTTGAAACAATGGGCACAGAAATAGAACAATGATGGGGCAACATGGGAGATGCAACTACAAGTCATCTGTCAGTAAATAGGAGGCAAGTTAGTTGCTAAAAAGCTTCTTAAGATGTTGTATGTTGAATACACTCATGCACTGTGGAAAGAAAGGAATCGGAGGATATTTCAACAAACATTCAGAGATCACATAAGCTTGGCAAGAGAGATAGTATTCATATGTAACTTTAGGGCCACAGGAAATGTAAAGACACTGATAGAAAAGTTGTATTTCTAGCATAGATCAAGGATAGTAGCTCAGTACATGCTAAGATAAAATTGACTTTCCCTTTGTAGTTTATTCATTAGAAAGTACAGCTAGCTGGAAGTAGCTAAGATCTGATGTGTAATGCCTTCACTTTTGGTGATTAATAAATTTTTAATTACCAAAAAAAATAAGGAAAAAAATCTATGACTTCGATCTGATGACCTCGAAATGAAACGACCCAAGGAAACTATTTGTCTTGTTAGCCTTTGCATGGCCTTTACATTATCCACAACTTTGATATCCTTGATAGCCTTGATCTTGTCAGGGTTGATTTTGATACGCCGATTTGATACCATTAAGTGGAGGAACTTACCCGAGCCGACTCCAAAGGCATATTTTTCTAGGTTAAGCTTCATGTTGTACTTCCTGAAGATTTTAAATATTTCCTACAACTGAGTTAAATGGTCCTCTGCGTGCAGGGATTTAACCAACATATCATCAATGTAAATTTCCATCGATTTACCTATCTATTCCTCGAACATTTTGCTAACTAGGCGGTGGTATGTAGCTCCCGCATTTTTTAGTCCGAAGGGCATTAAGTTGTAACTATAAGTTCCAAACTTAGTGATAAACGAGGTCTTCTCCTAGTCCTCCGGGTTCATCAGAATTTTATTGTACCCAGAGTAGGCATCGAGAAAAGGTAGGATTTTGTGGTCGGTCGTGGAATCCATCATGCGATCCATGTTAGTCAATAGGAAAGAGTCTTTGGCATGCTTTATTTAAATCCTTGTAATCTATGCACATTCTAAGTTTGTTTCCTTTTTTAGGAACTACTACTATGTTGGCTAACCATTTGGGATATTTTACCTCCCGAATAGACCCTATTTTATGAAGTTTGATTACCTCATCCTTTACGAATGCATGCTTCACCTCGGACAAGGGTCTCATTTGTTGCATTACCGATTTTAACCTAGGGTTGAGGCTTAGCGTGTGTGTCGTTATTTCTGCTGGGATCCCTATCATATCTGAATTGGACCAAGAAAAATAGTTCATATTATTAATAAAAAAACTGAATGAGTTTTTCCCTGAGTTTGAGGGTGAACCCCGTACCCAGGTATACCTTTCTCTGGGGCATGTATTCGATCAGTATGACCTACTCCAGTCCCTCAACTATCGATTTTGTTGCATCAGACTCTTTGGGAATGAAGAAATTTTAAGGAGTAAGGAGATCCTCTTTTTCGTCTTCAATTACTAGTTGCTCCGATTCAGTCAAGGCTGGGGGCGGTGATTTCTATTTAGCCATCTACTTATCTTTGGTGCTTGACATTTTCAAGGTTGAAGGCACCAATACCAGTATCATCTCTTCGACTGCAAACATCTCCTTTGCGGCATGTTATTCCTCGTAAGTAGATTTCATACCATCCTCTATTGGGAATTTCATCATCTGATGGAGGGTCGAAAGCACGGCCCTCATGTTGTGCATCCATGGCCTCCCGAGGAGTGCATTATATCTCATGTCGCATTCAATGACATGGAATTTTGTATCTTGGATGGTATCAACTACGTTCACTAGTAGGATTATCTCCCCCTTCGTTATTTCTCTTGCCATGTTGAAGCCATTTAGGACCCGAGATGCTGGTACAATCTGAACCAGTAGGTCGAGCTATTCCGCGACCCTCGATATAATTATGTTTGCTGAGCTACCTGGATCCACTAGAAAACATTTAAATTGAATTTTCTTTAACAAAATATAAATTAACAGGGCGTTATTGTACGGCTGAGATATGCCTTCTGCCTTTTCATTGTAGAATGATAGGCCGTCCTCAGGCACATAGCTCTGAGTCCATTTTTCTCTAGTGATCGACACCTTGGAGCGTTTGAATACAGGTCCTTGTGGGACATCGACACCGCTAGCGATCATATGGATTACATGTTGTGGTTCTTCCTGCTCATTTTTTCTTCCTTCATCTCTCTCCTTGAAATGGTTCTTAGCTCGGTCACTGAGAAATTCTTGAAGGTGACCCTCGTTGAGCAACCGAGCTACCTCCTCCTTTAGCTGCATGCAGCCATTGTAACTATGGCCATGTGTGCCATGATACTTACACATCAAGTTTGGATTCATTTGGGAAGGATTGGTTTGAATAGGCCTGGGCCACCTGGTGTCTTCGATTCTTCCAATAGTTGACACGATCCCCGATGCATTTAAATGGAAATTATACTCTGACAATCAAGGTGCCTCCGTGGGGTGGTATGTTTATCTAACCCATTCTTACTCATGAGTCCCAAGAGCTTTGACCTCGATCATTTCTCTGATCGTTCTGAGGAGCATTACTATCCGAGTCGTTATTTCTCCGATCGACATAAAGCTGATACCATTGCTTGTTTGATCTTGATTCCCTGTCTGTATCCATCATGGGCTTGGCTGCCCATCTTTAGGATGAAGTGAACCCAATGCGGCTCCCGACTGGCCGTCCTCGACCCTGATCTTTGATTGATAATGATTATGCATGTATGACCATGTCACAGTTGGATACTTGATCAGATTCTGGTTTAATTCTTGAGACGTGATCGAACTCCGCTCATTCAAACCCCGCCTAAAAGCTTGTACTACCCACTTATCCGAGACTAGTGGTTATTCCATTCGCTTCATCTGAAACAGGGAAACGAGCTGTCTTAACATCTCGTTGTTCCTCTGTCTTATCTTAAAAATGTCTGATTTCCTCCTTGGACACCTTTATGGCCCCAGCATGTTCTTTCACGAAGGCGTGTGCTAACATAGCAAACGAATCTATCGAATTCAAGGAAATTTTTTGGTACCAAATCATGGCTCCTTTCGACAAAGTTTCCCCAATTTTTTCCGACAATACTGACTCGATCTCATCATCATTCAATCCTTTAATCCCGCAAGTATATGAGGTAATATACTCATTTGGGTAGGTTGTCCGATTATATTTGGGTATATCGGGCATGCAAAACTTTTTAGGAATGGGCATCGGAGCCACGCTCTGAGAAAATGGTTTTTGTATGAGCTTTTTAGCATCTAAACCTTTCTAGACCGGGGGTGCCCCCGATATTTGATCATCACGGGATTTATAAGTCTCCACCTTTTTGTCATTGTCCTCAATCATGTTTTCCCCGGACTTGATACTCTTAGTGAGCTCTTCAAGCATCCTTATTATTGTGAGGTCAGTCCCCGAGCCATTTTCGTTTGACCTCTCTGATGCCGGTTCAACACGTCGAGTGTTTTCTATTTCATCTATACTCGAGGTTTTAATTTGACTTTGAAGTTGAGCGATGGAAATCATTGAGCTTGCAGCATCTCTAATATCACTCGGAGGCTGCCTCGCCCATCTCTTATACCCTGTGTTCCTTGGCCCCTATATCGGGCTTCCCTGCGTACACTTCCTGTGAGGTCTGCACCTAAATCTGCAATCAAAGCAATGTGTGAACTAAGATCAACTAGTTCCACATTTGGCACTTCCCTGTGGTTTATCGATGATAAACCGACCCCTATATTATTGTTTTCTCATGAAACACAAGATCTTCGTTGTCGTGAACATGTGCGTTTTGCAAGTTTGACATGTTTAATCCTTAGAACAAAAATTCTTGACAAGAACATGTTTGAAAATAATGCGTGTTATCAGAATCAGTACTGAAATAATCACTATTATCTTTAGCACCACGTGGGCGCCAAACTATTTACCTCGATAATACGAGTAACAATTGTATTTAATTTATAATTTTAAAGATATGTGATTTAGTTCACTACTAATTAATAACCAAGTAATATGAAGTATTAATAAAAGGAACAAATAAAACCAAACCAGAATGTAGGCCAGTCTTGACCTCAAACCAAGGTGACCTCGAGATGGGTTAAGAACAATAAAGCAAGAATAATAAAGCTAAAGGACAATTGATTAACAATGAGTGAGAAAGTAAGAGAGTGTATTCTTTGCCAATGATTAAATGTGTTTACAAATGATTGGGGTTTCCTTTATATAATAGGGGAACCCTAAATAAGGTACATTTTCATTTATAGTCAAGAATCTTATTGGGACAAATGTCTAACCGCCTAGTACGGATTCGTACAAATCTATTGCGGGATTTGCGCCACGATCTTGGGTATATGGCAGGAATCTTGCTCATTCTGTTATAAATCCATAACGGTATTATCTCGAGGCTAGTCATATTAGGCTTCGACGTTCCTCGAACTCTTGGTTCTTCGAGCCTTGTACGTTGCCATCGAGCTCAAGCATGATCCATCGAGCTCGAACTCGATCCATCTTAACTCTGAATTACGGCAATCTCTTGAGCCCAGGATAACGATCATATCTGATTTTGATGGTATACAGTAATATATGTAGGTTACCCGGTGTCCTAATTTTTCTGTTGCCTATACCAGCTCTCATTCTTCTTGTTATGCTTTAAATTAGACAAACATTTTGTAGTAGCACCCTAACATACAAACAACCATCAATCACCATAATATAAACAGTAGTATTATTTTAAATTAAAAAATTACGCGAATTATAAAGAATGTCAAGGTTTTTCATTTTTTCCTTCTAGGTAATAAATATATTTTATTATTTCTTCTTTCTTCTCTTCCAATTTTTTTTTTTATATAATTAGGCTTCTCTTTCATCCTCCTTATTTCTCTTTACTCACTTTTTGAAACAAATCTTGGATGTAGTTTGGGATTTCATCCCATTTCTCCTGACATAAAAAAGGCTTAATTTTATCAAGAGACCTTCTTGAACACCCTTAACTTGATTTCCTTTAAGATATTTGAAAATCCACATCTTCATGAGGATGAACAAAAATGTTTGTTGAGGATTAGTAATAATGGCTCTCGTCGAACTAGAGAAGAAATGATTGTCCCCTTTCTTTTTACCCTTTTACTCTTTCTTACCTTGATTTTTAAATAGAAGTGATATTAAAATTAAAATTCATTTTTTTTACTCATATTTAATGACATGTAATTTATTTTTATTTACATGTGTAGTGTCGCTTGGCAAAAATTTTAGTATTTTTGGAGAGTACACCTAACGCACATATAATATTGAGTCGGGAGTATTTTAGCTATGGAATAGTTTAATATAATATTCAAAAGAGGTGATATATAATTTATGAGGTTTTTTAAATCATTAACTTATTTGCTAAGGTGATACGTATTTTGAAGCATTTTGGTTTAAGCTTTGATCTTTCTAAGTTGTTTTCAGTTTATATATTGATGTGCAACAAATATAATAGTTTCAATAAATAGACTAAATAGATTTATAGATCTTTTATAAATAAATAGCAAACCAACTAACAAAGAGCGCCAAATGATGATTAATTTTCTATTCTATAAATTTCTTTTTTTTCTTTTTGTTGAAAAGATAGACTATATTATAACATGCAAAACAAGTATAGGGTATTTGTTTAGTGGATTCTTACAAGGCATCCACTGTACAAAACTAGGCCTTCTTGCTTGTTCTCCCGGATGGGAAACAATACTAGTACTAGAAGTAGTAGTTTCTAAAGAGATTGTACTATTACATATAATAGATAAACTAGAGAGAGATTGTGTAGAATTTCTAGTATTCTTCTTAAGCATCATGCTATGGAGTATGCTCGTGTGATCTTGTTTATAATAAGACATAGCAAAAGGTGGTGGTGTCCCAAAAAGTAGGCAGTGCTCATGTGCATACGTTGCTCCATATCTAGCTAAACTATCTATAGATAACTTGTACTGATGGACTTCCCAGTTGTTAGAGCAATAACCTGTAGTGATTAATGATATTAGTAAACTGCATTGTAGGTGAATTGAACATACTGATTATTGCATGTACATCCGTCTCAATGATGATTGGTTTGAGCTATTTTTGAACAACAATTTGTAATCCTTTGAGGAGTGCAAGAAGTTCTATTTGAACACTTGGGTCTGCTTTCACCATTCCTGTAAAGCCTATAATCCAATTGCTTTGGTGATTGCGGAAAACTCCACCAATACCATCGTTGCTTTGATTAGAGGAGCAAGATCCATCAACATTTAGTTTGTAATTGGTAGATGCCATTTGATATAGATAGGAGACTTTGAATTATTCTTAATTGAATTATTTGTTAAGATATAATATTCAGTCGCCCTTGTTAAAATTGAAGGCCTATTTAAAATTACTTTTTGATGTTCGAAAATAAATTTGTTTTTATAATCCAAAGTTCCTATAACGCAAAAGGAATCAAAGTGGTATAAGGAATTTTGTGAGGAGTCGATACTGAAGGGGTATGTATAAGTTTGTACAGCCAATTCATACTATCATTTTGAGATATTCAGGAGGTGTTACTGGTAAGTAGAACCCTAAGGGCTTTCCAAAGTTGTAGGGTGTTAGGACAATGTTGAAATAAATGACTAATTATTTCATTATTGTTGTGACACTGAGGACATGTTGTTGAATTGGTAATACCTCGCGTAAGATACAGAGCCGTTGGGAGTCTTTCATGGCAAATTAACCATAGGAAAAAGGATATTTTAGAAGGAATTGAAAGTTTTCAAATCCACTTGTACGAGGTGGTTGTGCATGTACGACTAGGTCTGGTAGTGGTTATAAGATACTTGTACATTGAGTTAACAGAGAAGATATCATTCTCAGTTAGATCCCAGAAAATTTTGTCACTAGTTATGGATACAAGTGGCATATAAATATTATCAATTAGGGAAATTATATGCGAAGGTAAGTTAAAAGGTACTTTATCTAGGTGCCATCTATTATTGTAATAATAATTAGACACTAATTTATTCTCCTCAAGTTGAGGCATAAAACCATAAATGTACTTTCTAATTATTAAATATGGCTAATCCATGGGTCATGCTAGAACCTAACATGTTGTCCCGTTGTAATATTTCACTTAGGACCTAAACGGCACTAGGTCCAGCCGTTAATAATATTGCCCCAAGTATTAGAACTTTATAATTTATTAAAGGTTGCGGGCATACATAATTATTTAAAAGGACTTTTGCCCACAACTGTCGTGAATTATTAAACATTCTCCATGCAAAGCTTGCATGTAGTGATTGCTTTTTTATAGTCAAATTTTTTGTACCTGAACCCCCGAGTTCCAAAGGTTTAGTGATTGTAGACTAATAATAAGATATAATTTTTCCTATTGAGGTATTGTACCCCATAGAAAATTCCGTTGATATTGATTGAGGTAGCTTAGTATATAAGTAGGTATTCTTATAAATTGCATCAAATGATTAGGAAGGTAATTTAGTATAGATTTGATTAAAGTCAGTCTTTCCGCTCGTGATAGGAAGTTTATTTTCCAGCCTGTCAATTTTGTTTTAAAGTTATCAATTAAGAATTGGTATTCATTTTTGAAGGCTTATTTATAAATAGGGAATCACAAATACTTTCCAAAATATTTTCCTTCTTTCATACGGAATATTCGAAGAATAATATTCTTTGTATTTGGTTGACAATTCTTTGAAAAGTATATTTTTGATTTATCAAAGTTTATAGATTGGCCAGACTGGTATATAAACTTAGTGATAGTATTTACCATTGAATGACAAGTATTAGCTTAAATTTTTGAAGTGAGTATTATATCATCAGCGAAGAATAAATGAGATAATTGTGGGCTATTATTTGGTAATGAAATTGGGTTCCATGCCTCGTAGTCAACTGCATTATTTATATTCCTGGACAGCATTTCTAGATATAGGATGAACAGATAAGGTGACAAAGGATCACCATATCTAATGTCTCTTGTGGGTTTAAAATAATCAGTTGGACTACCATTAATTAAAATAGAGGTTGTGGTGGTGGTAATACAAGACATAATTAATTTAGTAAATTTATTTGGGAAATTTGAACTTACTAATATATTAGGAATGAAGGACCATTCTAATTTGTCAAAAGCTTTTTCTAGATCTATTTTAAGAAGCATACTTAAATTGTTATCCTATATTTTTTGGAATTTATTAATAATTTCTTGTACTATGATAGCATTATCTGTAGCTCTTTTATTTTTTTAAAAACTGGATTGTATAGGATGTATAATTTGTTTCAGTATTAGTTTTAATCTATTTACTAATATTTTTATAAAAATTTTATAAAGTAGTATTACAAAGGCTAATAGGTCTATGTTGAGCAATTGTAGATGCATTCTCATTTTTGGGAATAAGACAGATGAAAGTAAAATTTATTGTTGGATCAATTTCATAGTCTGTGAAGACCTTATGACAGAAATTACAGAGTCGCCTATAGTGCCCCAATAATTTTTGTAAAAAAGAAAGTGGAGCCCATCAGGTCCATGCGCTTTCATAGGTTGGAATGATCTAATAGCATTAAGAATTTCAAAGTCCTGTAAAGACTGTGTGAAGGAGGTTTGATCAGCATGTGTGAGGATGTTTGAAGGAAGTAGTTTTATTTTTGAAAAAGAAAAAGTTTTTTGAGATAAGGTCTTATAATAATAGATAATGTTATCATGTATTTGAGAAGGATTTGTGATCCAATTCCCCCCGATCTTGAATAGTCGTTATTATATTATGTCTTCTACGATTAATAGTACTTAGGTGGAAAAATTTAGTATTGGCATCCCCATTATTTAACCAGTCAATACGCGATTTTAATTTCTAAAAGTGCTCTTCTAACCTAAGTATTCTAGTAAAGTTTATTTTTAATTCATGTTCCAAGTTTTGTAAGAATATACTAGTTGGATAGTGGATAGATGACTGAATTCTACTTGACCTGGCTAGACTATTCCTCTTTTTCTTAAAAGTGTTACCAAAGGTAACCTTGTTCCTTTCTTGCACTGTGAATGTGAAATTATGTATGGAAGGAAGTAGTTCCAAATTTTCCATCCAAGCTTGCCTAACAACAGAATGGAAAGTAGGATGGCTAGTCCAAATAGTCTCCAATCTAAATATTTTTTCTTAGGTAAAGGATAGTGTTGAAGTTCTAGTCAAATGGGACAGTGATCTGAGTGAGTACGGGAAAGATGTGTGACAATAGCGTTAGTGTATCGATTAATCCATTCATAGTTAGCGACTATACGATCAATACATTCAAGTATGTTATACTTATTGTGTATTCCATTATTCCAAGTATAT
The DNA here is from genome assembly GCA_026770625.1 of Nicotiana glauca. Lineage (NCBI taxonomy): Eukaryota > Viridiplantae > Streptophyta > Magnoliopsida > Solanales > Solanaceae > Nicotiana > Nicotiana glauca. The sequence continues at coordinate 34,614 of MU764335.1, read as the reverse complement.
CGATTACCCTTATATTAAGTGTGATGTAGGAAATGAGGTTGGATTCTGAGTTGTAGTCGGTGTATATTTTGGCATTGTGGGTTGGGTTGTGACCTTCTTAGGTAATTGAGGTTGTTGGCAAACATTTTTAAAATTGGTGGAAAGTGGTGAATGAGTGATTGATGGGGATAAGACCGGATTTGAAAATGGAATTGAACCATGCAAGATAGGAAGAGAAATGTGAGTGGGTGATATTGGTGGTTTGATTGGTGGAGTTGGAGTGTGTGTGTTTGAAGGAGATTAAGATATGGTAGCGGAGATATCATGAACGTGTTTTTGCATGGAAGGTATTATAGGGTTTGAGGAGCTCGAAGGAGTAGAATTAATAAGTGTTTTGTTTTTTTGTTTTTTTGTGTTATATGTGTATTTTGTTGTAGGCTATTAATTAATGCTGATTGTGTTGTGTGTGAGCGTGAGGTAGCGTCTTTCATGTGAGAGGGGTGTACGTGGCTTATTGCATGCAAGTTGGTAGGTTGCGGTAGAGGTTGGACCAACTTTGATTGGGCCGAGTTTGTAGATAAGTTTAGGAGTACTAGAGTAGTAATTATTTTGTTTGAAGAATTGGTTTAGTCTGGATTAAGGGAATTATCAGTGGTGTTGTCTTCAACAACTAGTTGATTAAAAGGATTATTATGAAGAATATTTTTTTCAGGTGCCGCATGTTTTATATTAGAAGTAGACGATGAGTTAGTGTTATTAATAGACAGTTTAGTAAAAGGAAGAGTTGTAGGAACATTAGTCCTATCTATAGGCATACCTGATTGTCGTGTATTCCATTTGGTGTAGTTAATTTTCCTGCTGAATTAGTAGAAAATTTAACAATGTTCCATTCTTCAGTACTTGACATAGTGGTGGTAATAGGATTAGTGGTAGTGGAATGATTTAGTGTAGAGATTTCGTTGGGATTAGTTAGTGTTTTGTAACAACAACAACAACAACAACAACCCAGTATAATCCCACAAGTGGGGTCTGGGGAGGGTAATATGTACGCAGACCTTACCCCTACCCCGGAGGGCAGAGAGGCTGTTTCCAGGAGA